>JAFLJL010015393.1:0-2500 GCA_018398815.1 Conus ventricosus
GATTTTTTTTCAAAAAGGAGGGAAAAGACGGTAACAAAAAAAAAGCCAATCAGAAGAAAGAAAGCAAAAAGAAGAAAAAAAGGAAAATTAAGAAAAACAAGAAAATACGAAAAGTAAGACAGAAAAAGATAGAAATAAAGAAAGGGGGAGCATATAGAACAGGGGAAAAGACGAAAGAAAGAAGAAAACAAGAAAGACAAAAGGGAAGGAAAAAGAAAGTTAACTGATAAGTTCATCATTAAAAAAGAAAGACAGACAGACAGGCAGAAACAGCGAACGACAGAAACAAAGAAAAGAAAAGAAAGAAAGAAGAAAGAAAGAAAGAAAGAAAGAAAAAAGAAAGAAAGAAAGAAAAGAAAGAAAGAAATGATTAAGGAATGAAACACCACAATGTATGACAAGAGAAAACAGTTCAAACATTAATTTATAACATTGATGAGGAATAAACCAAATGGCTAAAGAAACGAGGAAAGGGAAAATAGGACATAATCAAGTAAACTTTTAAGAGAGAATATGTATTAATTCTCCGACGAATTTTATATTCCTTTACATCGTTATTGGACACAAAAAGGGGGGGGGGGGGGGGGGGGGACCAAGCGTACTGTGGAAACTTCAGCCATGGCTCATAGCACATCAGTACGCACAATACATATTTCACTATACTGATTCTGCTGAAGAAAAAGAGACTGAAAGAAAGACGCAAACAGAGGAAAAAAGTGATAAAAAGAGACAGAGAAAGAACTGCAAAACTCCGACGAACAGAACCCAGACTGGAACTAATCGAATACTTAGTAAGCAATTTTTCACAGCTCGGCTGCAAAATGGGATGGAAGGCGTTTGCTTTTCGTCTTTATTGGCTGCAAGGAGTTGACAGCTCAATGCAATCGACGTGTGATGCATTCCAGAATGCGCGCGTGTGCAACACACACACCACAACACTCTCTCTCTCTCTCTCTCTCTCTCTCCCTCTCTCTCTCTCTCTCCCCTCTCTCTCTCTCTCCTCTCTCTCTCATCTCTCTCTCTTCTCTCTCTCTCTCTGTTAGAGCGATAGGTGTGTGTGAAATCACAGAGTGTATTTGAAAGAAGGTCGTTTCACGTACATTTCTGATGTAGGGAGCAGTGTGAATGACTATTTTTTTAGCATCTGAACACCTTTTTGAATTATTGTATGAAAGGATTACTCTTACCGTGATGGAAAGATACGACTCTGATCACTTGCCACTAGTGCTGTGTATTGAAATGCAGACTGATCAGTCACATACCAGTATTGCGCCTGGTGTACAGTGTGGTTGGAGTAGTCAGTTCATTGTTCAGTATTGCTGGAATCCAGATTACGGTCACAGTTTACGGATCCTTATGAATTCACCACATGTTCTAGAAAAGTTGAAAGCTGCACTGTCTTTATTTAATGAAATTGTCAAAGAACAAGCTGAAAGTATGAGGAAAATCAAACCAGTAAACAAGAAATTTGAACAGAGTTGGTTTGATCAAGAATGTAGGGTAGCAAAAGTAAATTACGTAAATTGTACAGAACTTTTTTGAAAACGCTGGATGAAAATGACATTTTTGATTGGTTTACATAATACAGCGTAGCATAAAACATGAAATGTTTTTTGGCCAATTTATTCACTCAGAGTGTGACAATGTGCTTCATAGAAAACTGGTTTTGGCAATCGTTCAGTCGAATCTGTTCAAAGGTGTTACCCCTGGTCCGCAAAAGAAGCTCAAAAACCACGAGAAAAAGGTCGCAATTTGAGTGCGCCTAGCTGGCGCAGCAGTGTTCGGCTGTCTGAAAACTGCATTGCCCATGCAAGCCGGACCTTTAATGAACACTTGTCAACCTGATTCGCTGACCAGTGGCTTTATCAAGGGCCGCTTCTGGGGGGAGGGGGGTTCAAACATGCCACCAAAGACGCAAAACTTAGTGACGCTGAGAGAGGATGGCTGTGGCCTGGCCACAAGAAGGCGTGGCGGTCAGAGAAGTTGGCAGACGACTTAGTAACACATTCTGTCATTCAAAGACTGAGAAACCGGTACAACAACTATGGGAGAGTTCAAGAAGCACGCAGACCCGGACTCCCCAGAGCGACCAACAGACGACAGGATCGCTTCATCACCCTGGCGGCACTACGCAATGGAACCGCCACCGCCAACGTGCTCAGGGAGCAGCTGAGAGCAGCCAGCAACGTCCTCGTCAGCGACCAGACGGTTCGCAACCGCCTGCGTGAGGCCAGCATGCGGTCAAGGCGTCGAGCATTGCGACCTCCACTGACCAGAGCTCACCGTGCTGCTCGTCTGGCTTGGGCTCAACGACACCTGGCCTGGACATGGCAGCAGTGGTCCAGGGTGCTCTTTTCTGATGAATGGCGGTCACACACGATATTGACTCTTGTCCTTCAACGACGGCAGGATTCGCGCCTGGAGGCGTGTTGGAGAGCGCTTCATTGACCGCTATTGGTGGTGGGTCCCTGATGGTGTGGGGTGGCTTCAGTCTTCATCA
>JAFLJL010015393.1:7500-16289 GCA_018398815.1 Conus ventricosus
CATTCCTTTTTTTTCCCAATTTGTTGTGGGTTGGGTTTTAATTGTCGGGTCGGGTATGGGACGGCCCGTCTCTTTCAGCCAATTTTGGGGGCGGGGGTTTTCTTTGCCTCCCCCCCCCCCCTCCCCCCCCCCTTCCCCCCCCCCCCCCCCCCACCCCAAAAAAGGGCCCTTTTCGGGGCCTTTCAACAGCGCTCCATCGCCGATCCCCCCCTCTTTTATTAGACATACCTCTCCGTCCCCCTGCGGGGGAAAGGGTTCGCTGCACCCTTTGACCTGACCTTCATACTAAGGTTCGCTGCCCCCAATGACACTGACCTCTCATACAAGGTTCCTGCACCTAAGGGGAATGACCTCTCTTTCAAAGGGTTTCGCTGCACCTCATAAACCTGACCTCTATACTAATTTTCGCGCACCTCATGACATGACCTTATACGGGTTTCCGCTGCCCTCGGGACACTGACCTCTCATAAAAGGGTTCCTGCCCCTCATGACACTGCCCTCTCATACAAGGTTCCGGGCACCTCATGCCCCCCTGACCTTCATCCTAAGGTTCGCTGCACCTCATCCCACTAAACCTCTCTACAAAGGTTCGTTTGCACCTCATGACAATGCCCTCTCTTTCTAAGGTTCGCTTGAAACCTCATACACTGACCTCCCCATACTAAGTTTAAAAAGGGATGGATGAGGGGGAAAAATAAAGCAAAATGCAGAAAGAGAGGGGTTTTAAAAAGCAAAGGCCGGACATGGACAAACAAATTACATAAAAGACAAAAATGCATTTCGATTCTGGGTCTTCTTCAGGAAAAAAAAAAAACCCCATTTAGGGCAGTAAAAACGCAAACGAAAAACCCCCCTTATCTTTCATATTAAAAAATGCCATTTTGATGTGGAGAATTTTAAAAGGTACGGGATTCCGTTTTTTCTTTTTCACTTTTTTAAATTTTATTTGTTTTTTTCCCTGAAAAAACCCCAAAAGGGTCGAAATCGGGGGTTTTCTTGTCCTGTACCCTCATTTTAGTTCCCTTAAAGGGGGTTCCCTCTTCTTTTTGGTGTTCGCTGTTTATCCACATGGGATGCCAACCGGGGTTTTACTCTTTTTTTAGCATTGCCCAGATGATTTGGGGGCCGGTGTCGTATTTAATATTTTCGCCGGAATTGTATCGCAGGGGACGGGCATTTCACGGGAAATATTTTGCAGCGACAATACTTGCGGGAAAAAAAAATTTGCGCGCGAAAACTTTTCACAAAAATTTTCCCTTAAAATATTTTTAGCTGTCCATAAAATACTGCCCGCCAAAATTTTTGGGGAAAAGGCTTTTTGCGACGGGACACGGGAAATATTGTAGCCCATTTAAATTTAATGTCGTTTTGGCCTCATTTTCACGTAAATTTATGGCTAGATTTAAAACTTTTTTCCGTGACATATGGTCGCAGCTTTAAAATATTTCACAGCGACGATTTTTTCTGCAAAGTAAAAAAAAACTTTCCCCCGGGGTTTGAGCTTTCAAAATTTCACAGAAAATAATGCAGCCTGCCATAAAAAAAATTAAAAATTTTGGTCGCAAGTGATTTTTTTTATCATAAATGTTTTCGAAAATAAAATTTTTCCATTGGGTGGGTGGGTGTGTTTTGTGTGTGTGTGTGTGTGGGGTGTTTTGGGGGTGTGTGTGTGTGTGGGGTTTTGTTGGGGGGTGCGTTTGTGAAGGATGTTTGTGTCCCGGCGTGCGTCTTTGCGTCCCTTGCTGCGTGCGGAATGCGGTGGGGGTGTGTGTGTGGCTGTGAAATGTGTTTTTCTTATCAATGATCGTGGGGCCTTCGCTTTCCCAGCACAACAAAAGTATGGGAAGTTTGGGTAAGTTAGAACCCCTAAGAAATGCAACCCCTACCCCCTTAAAAAAATTTCATTTCACTCAAGGGTTTAAATTTATTTGTAAGCTTTACCTTAAATTTTTAAAATAGTACACCCGAAATGGCTACTTTATTTAAAAAAATTTTTTTTTAAAAAAATAATAAAATTTTTAAAAGAAAAGGGAAGCCCACTTTAGACTTCTTTTGGGTTTAAAATTGGCCCGGGGTTTGGGGTAAATAGGGGGCCAGGGGCTTATACAACCGACAACGCATTAGTAAAAAAACCCAAAACCAAATTGTTTGTCTTTTGGGCCTTAATAAGATTGTGAGCTTTTTTTTTTTTCCCGATAACCCTTTTTTTAAAGCCACCTACGGCCCTAAACCATATTATAAACTAAATTTAAAAAAAAGTAAATGTTTTTTCCTAATTGTCAGAACAAAACACAAACATAATAGAGTTAAAAGTTTACAAGACCAAATCGCAGAACAGATACTTTCAGGGTTTTTCTTGCTTTTAATTTCAGTGCTTCTAGGGCAATTTAAAAACTGAATTTTAAAAAGAACAAAGTTAAAACCCCTTTTAGTCCAAGTAACCCAAAAGTTTCAGACGTCATAATTGGGAGGCTTTAGGATTTTGGCTTTGTTTTACTGCGGGCCTTTCAAAGGGATTCAAAAACCCAAGGAAAACCCTGGTTTTTAAATCAAATTTAAAATAGTATTTGGTTTTTTAAAAAGGGTTAAACCATTTTCCCTTTTTTAAAGTTTTTTCTGTTTTTAAAAAAACAAACAAAAAGCAGAAAAAAAATTCAGAACTTTACGTTCCCAAAAAGGGGGTTTTTTTTCATTACCTCGTTTTAAGGGCCCCAACCCAAATTTAATCATGTTCAAAATGTGAAAAAATTTAAAACTTTTTTATAAAGTATCTTTTTTTTGGGTGGCCTTCTTTGAAAAAAGCAAAAACGAATTAAAGTTCGAAAAAAAAAGGGAAAAATTTTAAGCAAACCCTCAATATTTGGAAAATGTTTCTTCTAAAAAAGTGGATGCCCCAACGTGCAAATGCATGCATGCGCAAAGCACGCGGGACAACACCAAAAAACACAAACACACACACACAAACACACCCCGCCCCCAAAGCACGCACGGGAGCAACACACAACACACACACACACACACACCACACAACACACAAACCACACACACACCACACCACACAACATCAGGCCCCTATCAAGAATTTTCTGACCCCTGAAAAAAAACAACCGTACAACTTTTAATGAAGTGGGGTTTTAAAAATGTCAAGTAGGGTAAATTTGGGTACTGGGCCCAAATTAGGGCCCTCAGGGGGGGTTCATCTTTTCCATTTTAAAAAATGGTCATTAAAAAACCTCTACCTGACAACACATCAAAATATTACTCTGATGTTTTGGCAAGGGGGGTTTTTAAAATGTTAGGGAAATTTGTTGAAAAAAAAGCAAACAAGTCCTATTATTTTTGCCGTCTTTGATTTAACAGAACAAAAGAGGGAAAGATTTTTTTTCAAAATGTTTTAATTTCTTACTGTTGGGATCCTTTCCCGCGACAGGCCATGGTTTTTTTAAGGGAAGGAAGTTTGCAGTGACAATTTTAGCAACAAAAGATCTGAACTTATTCTCATAGGGTTTTTTCAAATTAGCACCACCCCAAATTTTTCTACTGGCCCCATTAAACCAATCTTTTCCCCTTTAAGGGGAAACAAACGAAAGTAACTTTAACCCCTTTTAAATAGTCCCACCTTTTGGGGCAAGACACATTATTTTAACTGAAGGCTTAAAAAAAACTTTCAATTTGGGGAATTTTATTGCAGCCCAGTTTTGGGTTTTACTTTTTTTTTTACAAGGGGGCCATTTCTGCTTAATTATAAAAGAGTTAGAGTCTTTAAAAATTTTTCATTTTTACTTTTTCCCTTTTATAAAAAAAACTTGTAGGGGCCCTTTTTCAGAAATACAATTAACCTTTGGAAATTTTTCCCCCTTTTTCATCTTCATCATCATCATCACAAATAACAAGAAAGCCTGCGATCTGTGATTTTTTTGTTTTTAGCCAGCCCCCCCCCCAAAACACACACACACAACAACACACACACACACCCCGCAACGCACGCACGCACGCCCCGCACGCCCCCGCACGCAAAGCAACCCCGCCCCCGCACCCCCAAGCACCCCAAAACACAACCCCACACAAAAACACACAAAACACACATTGCCACAAAGCCCTGGACGGGAAACCCCGGGAATCTTTTGGGGAGAAGACCCCAAACCCAAATTTTCAAAAGAGAAGTTCCTTTTGACCCGATGAAAAACAGGGGGCGGGGGGGGGGATGCTTTCGAAGTTAAGGGAAATAAAAAGGTCACATAGCCCCAAAAAAAACCCAAGCGGTTTTAAAAAGCTAATGACGAAAATTTACAAATATCATTTTTCTTTTTTTTTTTCTCTTTGTTGTCCTTTTTCATTTTGGCCCATTTTAAAATGAGCATTCCCAAAAACTTCAAATTTTTAAAAAGTATACTATAAAGCCCGGAAAATACTACAAAATAATTTTTTTTTTTTTTTTTGTTTTTTTTTCTTCTTTAAAATAAGATTCAAATCAGAAAAATTTGGGAGTTTTGGGGGGGGAAAAGTTTTAAGAAATTGGGTTTTTAGCAAAGAAAAAATTAGGATATCCATAATTTTAAGGAAAGCGGCTTTTTATACGATTTTGTGTCCTCGTTTTCTTTCCCTTGGGCTACCATATGTCTTCCCATCTTTTTCCGTATTGACATTCACATAGCCTGTTACCCCATTATGTAAATACCCCCTGGGGGGTTTAAATTAAAATGTTTTTTTTCCCTCGGCTTTGACCCTCCCCCCCCTCCATTTTCTGAAATATCATAAACCCCCTTTTAACGGGTTTGTGTCCCTCCCGTATCCTGACCATCATAACCCCCTTCAAAAGGTTTTTTTTCCCCCCTGAATTTTAAGGGGGTGCAGGTAGGAAAAATTTGTGGTTGTTTGTGTGGTGTGTACCCGGCATGCGTATGTACATGGGGTTGGGGTTTCGTAGTTTTTTCTCCCTTTTCTCTCCCCCTCTCCTTCCCCTCTCTCTTCTTTTCTTCTCTCTCTCTCTCTCTCCCCCCCCCCACCACACACACACCCCAAAACACACACACACACACACACACACACACACAACACACACACAAAACACACCTTGGGAAAACGTAAACGAGCTGCGCGGGAATACAAAAACAAAAATCAGTTTACGCATAAAAAATATTTTCAAAGACATTTTTTTTTGTAACTTGCAAAGGGGTTTTTTGGGGGGGGGAACTTAAAGGGGTTTATTTTAATTTTTCTAGGGGGAAAAAGTATCCCTCCCACGGAAATGTTTTAGAGTGGGCGGGGAAAGTAAAATGATATTGGGGGATCCTAAAAGAGGGGAAGAGAGAGGAGAGAGAAGAGAGAGAGAGAGGGGAGAGAGGGAAAAGAGAGAGAGAGAAGAAAGAGAGAAGAGGGGAAAAAGAAAAGAGAGAGAAGGAATATGAGAAAGGGAAAAAGGGGGGATTGAGAGAAAGAATGAGGGGAGAGGGGGGAAAAGGGGAGAGAGACAGAGAATAAAGAGAGAGGGGGGGGGGGGAGAGGGAAGGGGGGAAAAGAGAATTTAAAAGAGAGAGAGAGGGGAGAGAGAGGGGAGAGAAGGGGGGGGGGGGAGGGAGGGAAAAGATTGGGGGATTTTGGAAAAAATGAATAAAAAACTATATTTGAGCATGAAGGGATTGTTTCAGGCCCAAAACACACCAAACACCACCCCCACCACACACAACAACACACCCCACACACACACACACCCCAAACACTGTCCGCCTCCCCCACATTCACCACACCCTTGGGTTGCACGTCCAAAAGAGAGGGGAAAGAAAAAGCGAAGAAGAAAAGGGGAGAGAGAGAGAGAGAGAAAGAGAGAGGGGGGAGAGACAAAGGGGGGGGGGGGGGGGGGAAAGGCAAGACAAATGACAGACAGTTTGAGGAAGGTGAAACTAAAGAGAGAAAAACAGATAGAGGGAGGGGGATACATTGAGAGATGAGCGAGAAAACAAAAGAACAGAAAGATAGACCGACATCAAACGGGCAACCAAAAAAAATTAGACGAAAAACAATGGGGCAAACTGATACGTAAACCATGAGAGAGGGGGGGGGGCAGAGTTGGGGCCCGAGACCCAAACCCGTCTTAGCCTTTTTTACGAAAATACTGTCTCAGGCGAAACTTTTCTACGGCGCAATTTTTTTTTCATGAAGGCGGCGCGGGGACAAGATTTTATTTTTTTGGCAGGACACGATTTTATGGACTTTTCTCGTGAAATCCGTCGCGTTAAACCCAAATTTTTTTGAAAATTTTGTCGCTCGCCCATAATTTTTTTAGGGCCAGGACCCGTAATTTTTCCCGGGGGTACTTTTCGCTGGAACGAGTTTATGGGCGACGTATTTAAAAAAAACCCCCCGGCCCTCACCCAATAACTTTTGTACCAGTTTTTCAGACTACCAGAGACTTCTCCCCAGTTTAAAAGCTTGACCCCCAATGGTGACCCCTTTTGGGTATCCTCCCTACCAGTTTATTTCCCTTGGCTTTTTAAAATGGGTTTTTCTTTTAATGATAATAATGTTGGAAGCGCTTAATCTTGCATCTAAACCATGGGGCTTACAAATCTAGAAAAAAGGGTTTTAAAAAAAAAAACAAACCAAATGAAAAAACCCCAAAAAGAAGATGAAATTGGGAATAAGCAAACCCTTTAAACCCACCAAAAAAGGGCATATTCCCCCCCCCCCACACACACACACCCCCACAAAAACACCACACAACACACACAAAAGTGCGCGCGCGGCCCCCGCGATTTTTATGGGGAAAAGAAAGGGGGAAAAAACTGCTATTTGGTTTTGGGGGAAGAGGGGGTTTTTTTAAGAGAACCTTGAAGGGGAAAAAAGAGTGGGAAATTTCCCAAAGATATTGGGGGTTTGGTTTCCCAAAAAACCACCCTGAACATATATTTTTTAGAAAAATCGATCTGGAAAAAATTGGGGAGCCAGGCTTGGCGTTTAACCCCGATTTAAACCCTCAAACTTATAATGCTTCAGTCGACTGAATATTTAAAAAAAAGTTCTATTTGGATTCATTTTTCAAATGTTAAAGTGTTTGGGAGCTTTAAAGGACCTTTAAAGAGGTGAGTTTTTTTTCACCATTTTAATTTTAATATCAACATATTTTAAAACTCCGCCTTTTAGTATATTTTCGCCCCGCTTCTATTGGGGACTTACGTTCTTTTTGGTGGTCTGTGCATTCGTCTGTCTATGTACTGCTTTTAAAAAAAAAGATTCAAGATTCATCAGTTTCAAACCCATTTCAGGAGTGTGGAGAGACTGTAGACAATCAACTGCATGGATTGATAATAACCAAGGTATAATGGCGAGTTGATCAGAAAACTAACTGAAACGAAGATAAATGAAAATGGCGTTCGACATTTGCAATACAAAAATTCGCTCAGAATTCAAAAAAAAAAAAAAAAGAAATACATTTTTTTTAAATACTAGAGAACTTTCAAAGGATACTACTACTACTATACTACTACTACTACTACTACTACTACTACTACTACTACCAGTAGTAATGATCGTAAAATAGTCATTACAAAAGTGGTAACAACAACAGCAGCAATAATGATAATGATAATAATAATAATAATAATGATGATAATAATAATAATAATGATGATGATAATAATAATAATATATAATAATAATAATAATAATAATAATATAATAATAATTAATAAATGAGGATGAGGATGATGATGATGATGATGATGATGATGATGATGATGATGATGATGATAGTAATAACAATAACAACAACAATAATAAATATAATAATAGTAATAATGAAATGATGATGATGATGACGACGATAATGATAACAACAATAACAACAACAGCCATAATAATTTTAAAAAAATAATAATGATAATATCCTTGTCATATTACATGTATACACGTCTTTACGTTGTCTGTTACTTTGTTTTGCTGTCTAAATGAATTTAATCAGTCGCACATTGACAGAAGTTTATGGGGCGGAATTTTAGGATATCAGCGTATTTTCAAGAACGGCAATTTAGATCTTCGATACAATTAATTGAAACATATCGCCAGTTCTTTCAATATTACATTTTTTGCACTCAAAGCGCTCAGGAGTCTTTTTGCAATTAGACAGGCATGCTATCGTTTCCCTCCAACCAAACGTGTCAAAAGTTTTCATAGATAATGGCACCTCTCTCTCTCTCTCTCTCTCTCTCTCTCTCTCTCTCTCTCTCTCTCTCTCTCTCTGCGTACGTAGCGAGTGCGTGTTTGTGTGGGGAAAGGGGGGGGGGGGGGGGGGGGGGGGGGGGGGGGGGTGCGCTGTTGTCGTAATACTTAAGCAGTCTTTGTGAATTGATCCGACAATTGCGGCACGCAGTCTACTGAGCTCCTCACTAACAATGCAAACTCTCTAGTCGGGGAGTCAGGCTTTGTGAGTATTTCCCTCCGCTTTGTCGAGTTATTTTTGTAAAGTGTAGCGTCAGTTTACATCTTAATCGATCTCACACTATACTAGTGCTAGGAAACCAAAGCTAGATTCTGCCCAAAGTAAGGATCAACTATCACAGACCTGCATTTACTCAGTCAAAGTCGAATCGAAAGATGTTGTGCGTGTATTACGTCAGTATTTGCATGTGTGGGAGCTTTAAGCTGAATGCGCTGGATGCACCCTTTTTTCTACCATCTCTACTTACGAGTCGTTGATCCATTGGAAAAGATAGTTGCTGAGTATGGCCCAGTTCTTCATTGGTATACCGCGATAGTATTACTACATTTTGCGACGCTCTTGAGTTTTAAACTTG
>JAFLJL010015394.1:0-7500 GCA_018398815.1 Conus ventricosus
TTTTATTTTTTTTCCATCCCAAATTGAATTATTGATTGATTTGTTTTCTGGATTTTTCTTTCTTTCTTTCTTCTTGTTAAAAGTCCTGTCACTTTATTTCCATGTTATTCTGTAATTTAGTCAATTTACTTGTTTCAGCCTTCGCACGAGTTTTTTTTTTTTTTTTTTTTTTTTTTTTTTTAGCTGTGCTACAAACTACGTAAATCATCATGAAATCGTCTGTTTTTGTTCCTGGGCGTTTAACCTTTTTTGTTTTCCTTTCGTGTCCTTTCTTTCATCTGTTCATTTATCTTTCCGTTTTATTTCTTTTCCTTTCTGTCGTTCCATTTTTTCCCCCTTCCTTCCTCCTAATCATGATGTATTTCTATTTTTTTTTTCTTCTTCCTTTTTTTTCATTCTTCTTTTGTTCATTTCCGTCCTGTCATGTTTGGGGGTCATTTTTTAAGGCCGTAAAAAAATCGTTACGTAGACCGATTTTTCATTGACCTCACTCACCCTAGGCTTTTCTCGTCTGTTTTTTGTTTGTTTGTGTTTTGTCTTGTTGTTGTTTTGCTGTTGTTGTTGTTGTTGTCGTCACTGTTATTCCTTTTAAAACCGTCATCAGGAGTTGTTTTACAATACTGAATTTTGAGCTGAAGAGACTCAGCCTCTGTATACATTTTTTAATCTAAGCCGTCATCGTCAAATAATGCTTTAAGACCAAAACAATATATATCAAATGTATTCTTCAGTCCAGTGGGTATGTTTTCACAATCAATCATTCACAATCACTGTCATTTTTTCCTCACACACACACACACACACACACACAAAACACCACACACAACACACACACACACACACACACACACACACACACACACACACACACACACACACGCACGCACGCACGCACGCACGCACGCACGCACACACACACACACACACACACACACACACACACACACACACGCACGTTCGCGCACACACACATACACACACACACACACACACACACACACACACACCAACACAACACACCACACTCACACACCCCACCCCACTTCCGCCAACCTTCCCCAAAACCCCCACCACACCCCACCACCACCACCACCACCAAAACCCCCCCCCCCCCCACCCCGCCTTGCACACCCCAAAACCAACACCACCACCACCACGCACGCCGCACACCCCCCCCCAAAAACTCCACCAAAACCACCCCACACACACACAACCAAAAACCCCACACCCCACACCACCCACCCACACACCCCACAAACTCCCCCACTCACCCCCCCCCCCCCCCCCCAACACACACACACACAACCCCCACCCCCCCACACAACACACACAACACCACCACCACCACCCCCCCCCCCCGGGCCCCCCCCCCCACCACCCCCCCACACCCCAACCCCCCACACCCCCAAACACCCCACCAAACAAAACCCCCCAAGGGGGGGAAGGGGGGGAAGAAGGGGGGAGGGAAAAAAAGGCCGGGGGGGGGAAGGGAGAATAAACAAACCCCACACAAAAGAAAACAGAAAAAAAAAGAGGGGGAAAAGGGGGGAAAAAAGGGGTGTTGGGGGGGGGAAAGGCAGGGGGGGGGGGGGGGGGGAAAAGGGACGGGGGGGGTTTGAAAAAGGGAGGGGAGGGGGGGGGGAGTGGGGGGGGTGAAAACCCGTTTTATCCCTCTATTTTTGCTACAAGTTGTTACGAGACACTTCTGGAAATTTGGGGTTAAAGGACCCCCCAGCCCAACTCTCTTCTCTTCTCTCTCTCTCTCTCTTCCCCTTTTCTCTTCCTCTCTCTTCTCCTCTTCTCTCTCCCCAAAATCTCTCTCTTTTCTCTCTCTCCCCTCTCTTCTCTTCTTCTCTTCTCTCTCTCTCTAAAAATGAATTACGGAAAATCAGGTCCACTTTTGTCTCTTGTCTTTTGGCTCTGTCCTTTGTCTGTCTGTCTGTCTGTCTCTCTTTTCTCTCCCCCTTCTCTCTCCTCTCTTCTCTCTCTCTCTTTTCCCCCCGGTGTGTGTGTGTTGTGTGTGTGTGTGGGGTGTGTGTGTGTGGTGTGTGTGGGGTTGGGGGTGTGTGCTGTGTCTGTGTGGGTGTGTGTCTGTGTGGGTTTTGGTTTCCCTACCCCCGGTCGAAACATGGTATGTGCAGACTAGTAATGTAGTGGACTTGGGGGGGGGGGTGATGCGGGACAAAGTAAAGAGAGACAGTAGGCGGACAGCCCGACAAAGACGGGAAACATAGAGACAAAAAACAGAGGTTAGAGAGACAGAGATTTTTTTTTTTTGGGCTTTTTCAATTTGGAGGCTGCTGTTTTTTTAAAGGGGGTTTTTGTGGAATGTTCCCAGGGCGGATCAAGAGAGATGATCAAAATTGGGTGCTTTTTTAGTGGAAAACAGAGCAAAAAATGTGAAAAGGTGGCTTTGTGTGGGAAAAGAGAGGAAGGGAGAGGGGGGAAAAGGGGAGAGAGCCCCGGAAAGAGAGAGAGAGAGAGAGGGAGAGTGCGGGGTGTGTGGGGTGTTTTGTGTGGTTGGTGCGTGCGTGCGGTGCGTGCCCGGTTGCGTGCCTTTGCGTGCGTGCGGGGCCGTGTGGTGTGTGTGTTTTTGGCGGTGTGTGTGTGTGGTTTTTGTTGTGGTGTGTGTGTGTGGGTGTGTGTGTGTTTTTGTGTGGGGGTTTTGTGTGTGTGTGTGAGCGTTTGCGTTCTTGGGGCGCGTGCTTGTGTGCACGTTTTTTCTCAGTTTGGGATTTCTTAAAAGCCCCTTTGAAAAAAAAAAGGGTTTGACGACCCGACGCCCGGGACGAACAAACGCGCGACGGACGACGACAAAGGGGAGGGTCGACGACGACGGACGGGTTGATGTTGATGATGATGATGGTTGATGATGATGTGATGTGAGGGGGATGGTGATGGTGATGATGATGATGAGGTTGTTAAAGATGGGATGTGGTGATGTTTGATGATGGTGTTGATAAATGATGATGTTGATGATGATTGAGGGGTGATATGGTGAGGGATGATGATGGTGTGGTGGATGATTGAATGTTTGATGATGATGATGATGATGATGATGAGGGTGATGAGGGATTTGAGATGATGATAAATGTTGATGATGATGCCGGTGATGAGAGTGATGATGGGGATGATGATGTTGATTGGTGATGTGTGATGATGATGTTGATGATGATGATGGTGATGATGATTTTGGCACTAAACCAAGATTTCCCCTGCTTTATGTTGGGTACCTTGGGGACCTCGGCGCGTCTGCATGCACCCCAGCTAGCCGCACACCGGGGCCCGCCCTCGGGGAAAAAAAATTTTAAACAGCGCAAAAAACAAAACACTTTTAAACCCCCCCATTAAATAAAATTTTTGAAATTTCATCCTTTTGAATTTTTAACTATTCATAAAAAATTTTCTCCCAAGAGTTTTGAACCCAAAAATTCAAAATTAAAGTTGTCAAAAACCTGGGTCGGGAAAAAAGGAAAAAAAAACCCAAAAGGGGGTTTTAAAAAACCAAAAAACCCAAAAAAACACCGCAGGAAAAAAGGCCGTACGAACGGAAAAACCAATTTGGGCGAAAAAGGGAAACACAAAACAACACACAACCACACAACACCCCCACGCCCCCAAAACACTCCACCAACCCCAACCCCCCCCCCAAACTTTTTCCAAACGGGGAAAAATCGGGTGAAAAAAAAGGAAAGGCCCCTTTAAACCTCCCAAAAAACACCATACCAAAAGCCCCCACTCCACCTACTCCCATAACCATAAAATCCATTCCCAAATTTTTTTGGGTTTTCCCATAGTTAAAACCATTTTGGGGGGAAAAAAAAGACCCCTTTTGAGAAAAAGGGATTCCAAAGGGGAAAATTTGGGTTTTTTTCGGGAGAAATTAAAAAGGGGGGGGGGGGGGGGGGGTTATTGCCCGGGGGGGGTTTCCAGGGGGGGGGGGGGGGGCGGGGGGGGGGGGTAAACAAGGGGGGGGGGGGGTGTTTTGGGGGGGGGGGCATTTTTGGCCGGGGGGAGGGGCCCCGGGTCTTTTGGGGGGGGAAATTATAAAATAAGGGGGGGGGGGGTTTTTGGGTTTTTTTGGGTTTTTGGGGGGTTTGGGGGGGGGCCCGGGGGGCCCCTTGGGGCCCGGGGGGGGGGGGGGCCCCGGGGGTCCCCCGGGGGGGCGGGGGGGGGGGGGGGGGGGGGGGGGGGGGGGGTTCATTGGGCATTGTTACAGACAAAGTTTTTGTTTTTTTAATGTTTTTTTTTAAATATGAAATTAAAATGGGTAACCCCAAGGGTATTTTTTTCCCCCGTCTGTCTTTCCCTTTTGTCATTTAGGAAAAGTTATAAAATTGTAGAAATCATCCTTTAATCTTCGCACAGACATAAAACAAAATTTAAAAAATTGTTTTTTTCCCAGTCGAGCCCTCTTTGTTGAAATGAACATGCTATGGTTATACTCCAAGTGGGAAAAAGGCCCAAATGTTCAATGTAAACACTAAACTATAAGAGAAATGGTTTCCCCTTTTCTTTTTAAAGAAAACGGGCACTCAAAAAAAAATTCATGTACGAAAAAAATTTAGAAAAGGGGGGGGTTTGTTACCCCCCAAAGACTTTGACAAAGTGCGGGACTTTTTTTTGCCCATGTCCTTGGCGGAAAACAAACCCCCCTTTTCTTTTCAAATTTTTTTGTTTTTAAAAAAAAAAAAAGGGGGGGTTAGTTACCGCCAAAGAAATAGACAAAGTGCAGGACTTTTTTTTGCCCCAAAGTCCTTGGCGGTAACTCCCCCCCCCTTTTCTTTTCATGTTTGATTTAGAAAGAAAGGGGGTTTGTTACCGCCAAAGACATAACAAAGTCCCAGGACTTTGTTTGTCCATGTCCTTGGCGGTAACAAACCCCCCCCTTCTTTTAATGTTTGTTTAGAAAAAAAGGGGGGGGTTGTTACCGCCAAAGACATAGCCCAAAGGCAGGACTTTGTTTGTCCTTGCCTTGGGGGTTTAAACCCTAACCCCCCTCTCTTTTCTAATGTTTTTTTAGAAAAAGGGGGGTTAGTTACCGCCAAAGACATGGGCCAAGTGCAGGGCTTTGTTTGTCCGGCCCTTTGGCGGTTAACTAACCCCCTCTTTTCTAATGTTTTGTTTTAGAAAGAAAGGGGGTTGTTCCCCCAAAAAGACTTTAGCCCAAAGTGCAGGCCCCCTTTTGTTTGGCCCAATGTTTTTGGGCGGTAAAAAACCCCCCAACCCCCCTCTTTTCAAAATGTTTGATTTAGAAAGAAAGGGGGTTAGTTACCGCCAAAGACATAGACCAAAGTGGGGGCCCTTTGTTTGTCCATGTCCTTGGCGGTTTTCAAAACCCCCTCTCTTTCAAAATTTTTTGCTTCAGTTTCCCCCCTTCAGTCACCCCTTTTTTTTAAAAAACTAGCATGTATGTAAAATACAACCCCATACTATGTTTACATGTATGCATTCAGGGTTTCAGGTATGTTTTTTTTTTTTTGGGGGGGGAGGGGTTGGTAATGAAATGTGGGTGTGTTGTGTTTACCCCTGCATAAAATCTTCTGTTTTTTAAAAGTTTTTTTTTAAGTAAATTACTGTTTGGATTTGCTTATGGGGGGTTTTTAAACTTTGGCTACATTGTATTTTTTGGCCCTTTAAAAAATAAAGAACCAACCCCAATTAATGCAAAGGGGGTAAAATTTAAAATGCAGTAAAACCTGTCGGAACCAGGGGGGGGCCCATTATTTTAAAAACCCCCGGGGCTGCCCCTTTTTCCCAAAGAAATTTTCCCCCAGGGAAAAAAACACCCACATTACATAAAGGGGTTAGGTACAGACATTGAAATTTGCGTTTTGGGAATTTCGAAAAATTTAAAATTCATAGCTGTTTTTACGTTTTAAAATTCTGTGACAAAAAACAAAAAAAAAAAACTTTTCACATCCCCCTGTATTTGGGTTTTAAAGGGAATATTTAAAAAAAAAATAAAAAAAAGAAAAAAATGGTTCCCTGCAAACGGGCAAAAAAAAAAGTATTAGAACGTAACTCTGAGATTTTGAAAAGGCTTTTTTTTTTTTTTTTAAAAACATTTAGGGACTGTACTGACAAAACCCTGAGTAAACCCCATCTCGATTCAGCAGCTGGCAAATAAAAGCCCAAGAGAACCCATCCCACAAATCTGAGTTTTTTTAAAAATTTAAACCCCCCTTCTTGGGGCTAAAGGGTTTGATGTTAAGGGGTTGCTCTTTCATTTTTTCGGTTTTGTTTTTTAAAAGGTGGTTTTTTTTTCCTTTAACCCCCTTGGATAAAGGGCCCTTTTTTTTAATAGGTTTTTTTCAAAAATACGGGCGTCGGCGGTTCTTTTTTGGTCTTGGGTTTTTCGTTTTAAAGGGGGGTGGTTACATTTTAATTTCCTTTTGGCGTTGGGGCTTTGATTTTCATTTCATTAAAAATTTTTCTTTTTTTCCCAAAGGGGGGAAAAAGGGGCAAAATGTTAAAGGGGGGGGAAAAGGGGCCCCGGGAAATAGAAGAAAAAAAGGGCCTTTTTTGGGAGGGGAAACGGGGAAAAGGGGGGGGAGGGGGGGGGGGGGCGGGGGTTTTTAAAAGGGGACCCGGGGAAAGGGGGGAAGTGGGAGAGGATTTACGTTTTTTTTCCCGGAAAAAGAGAGGGGAAGGGGGGAAAAGAAAAATGGGAAAGGGGGGGAAAGACAAGGGGGGAAAAGAGGTAACCGGAGGGGGGAAGGGGAAGGGGGGGAGAGGAAAACCAGGGGGGGGAGAGGGGGGAGCGGGGAAGGGGGGAGGGAGGAGGAGGGGGGAGAGGGGGAGAGGGGAGAGAAAGGAAGAGAGAGGAGGAGGGGGGGGGAGAAGGGAGAGAAAAAGAGGGAGAGAAGGGGAGAAAGGGGGGAGGGGGGAAGAGAGAGGGGGGAAAAGGGGGGAGGGGGGAGAGGGGGGAGGGGGAAGGACCCGGGAGGGGAGGAAAAGAGAGGGAGAAGATTGGAGAGGGGAAAAGGGGGGGAGGGTGGGGGAAAAGGAGGAGAGAGAGGGGAAAGAGAGAGAGAAAAAAAGCAGGAAATTCCCAAAAACCGGGGCCCCGCCCAAAAACCAAAGGAAGGGCCTCCAGGTACAAACCCCGGGAGGTTTTGAAACGCTAAATTTTTTAAGGGAAAAAAATCTTCCCCTTTGGCTTAAGGCTGTGTCAGCCAGTTGACGGGCTCCCAACCCCAAAGGCTTACTTCAAAATGTTGTTATGTTTCCCCTATTTAGCGGGGTTTTTTTCTTCAGTCGTGACAAGCTCTTAGTAAAAAAACCCATCGTCTCCAAAAATCCCCCCCAAATTTCGGAGTGTGGTTTCCCCAAATTTGGGGGGGGGGAAAATCAAAAAACGGTTCCCAATTAATTTTTTCCCCCAAAATTTTTTTTTTTTTCCCCCCTTTTTTTTTTTGGGGGAAAAAAAAAAAAAAACAACAACAAAACAACAACAACAAAAACCAAAAATTTTTTTAAAAAAAAAAAAACCCCCCC
>JAFLJL010015394.1:22500-27500 GCA_018398815.1 Conus ventricosus
GTGGCATGAGCATGTGTGTGTGTGTGTGTGTGTGTATGTGTGTGGTGTAATTTTGTGTGAGTGTGTGTGTGTGTGTGTGTTTGGGTGTGATGTGGGTGTGCAAGCGCGCATGACGTAGTGTGCGCGGTGTGGGTTTGTGTGTATCAAGCGCGGCGTGCGTGGTGTGTGTGTGTGTGTGTGTGTGTGTGTGTGTGTGTGTGTGTGTGTGTGGTGTGTGTGTGTGTGTGATCGTGTGTGTGATATTTGTAGGCTTGTTGTGAGACATACAACACTGATCTGCATTTGTTTGTGCACATATATGATGTCTATATGTGTGTCTTTGTATGTGGGCAATGTGCGAATGTGCATGTGATGTATGCTCGTGTGCGTTCATGTGTATGCGTGTATGTACGCACACGTTGTGGGTGTGGATGTGCACATGCACGCATGTGCATTTGTATGTGCGTAGGAGCAAGCGCTGTAGCGCGCGCGCATGTGTGTGTGTGTGTGTGTGTGTGTGTGTGTGTGATGTGTGTGTGTGTGTGTGTGTGTGTGTGTGTGTGTGTGTGTGTTGTTGTGTGTGTATGTGTGTGTGGTTGTGTGTGTGTGTGTGTGGTGTGTGAGTTTGTTCAAGGGTGTGTGTTATGTGCGATGCGTTAAGTGCGCCCCAGTGTGTGTGTGTGTGTGTGTGTGTGGGTGTGTGTTGTGTGTGTGTGTGTGCTGTGTGTGTGTTTGTGTGTGTAATGAGTGTGTGTGTTTGTGGTGTGTTGTGTGTGTGTGTGTGTGTGTGTGTGTGTGTGTGTGTGTGTGCAGTGCGTCATGTTGTGCGTGTATGTGTGTGCCTGTGCCAAGCGCAGCGCGCGCGTGTGTGTGTGTGTGTGTGTGGTGTGTGTGTGTGTGTGTGTGTGTGTGCCTGGCTGCTCTGGGGGGGGGGGGGGGGGGGCATGCGCGCGCGCGCCGCGCGTTGTGTGTGTGTGTGTGTTGTGTGTGTGTAGTACTGGTGCATGAATGTTCCGAAGATGACTTAGATCAAGAACAAGAACAGGAACTTCAAATGCAAATATACGGCACGCGCAGGCACGCTGCGCGCAGACTCACTAAACAGTATCAAACCCCCCCCCCCACAAAAATTTTTTTTTTTTTTCTTTTCCACCCCCCCCCCCACCCCCCTCACACTTAGTACCTTAACACACACACACACAACACACACCACACACACACACACTCCAAAAATCACACACCACACACACCACACACACTCACTCATCACTCACTCTCTCACAACATTCACTCACACACTCACACACACTAGGCTTTCACACTCTCGTGCCGTGGACTATTTATCTAACACGCCTGCAAAATTCTTTTTTTTTTTCTTTTTTTTTTTTCACCCACCTTGATGATCTCACACGAGCGCCACATATTACAGCTAACACTTGGGGCCTGAGAGATTTCAGTCTTACCTCAGTTGACAAGTGTTTGATCATTTGTGTCTGTTATTGGAAAGGCCCGCTTGTATGAGTTTTGCCCCCAATCTATAGGAGGTCTTTGCAGGGCTGGCCTTGCGATTATACCAGCGTTTGTTCGGTTGGTGCGATTTCTTGCTCCTTCCTTTCAGTCTGGATGTGCGGCCACTTCACCTCTCTTGATGTTCAGATCTGAATGATGGTCTATGGTATAGTGGCGTTTGCTTTGTTTGATAAAGTGTTTTTTCAGATTTCTTATCACATCTGATGGCCAAGCTAGTAATCCAGTTTCTTACATTAACCTTGCAGACAGTGTGTCTGCTTTCCGTTTTCCTTTAACTCCAGCATGTCCTGGGCAGTACATCAATATGAGTCTCTCCATGGAAGGGCTGCGACATTAAGTTCATTCCAAGCAGGGCTTCCCATTCCTGTTTTTCACTTTCTGATGTAGGTTCATGGAGTCAGTCAGTATCATGGCTTTTTCGAGTTTGAATCTGGCTTAGGGTAATGTAAGCACAGTTGAGTGCTTGTGTCACTGGCTCTACCTCCATTGTTAGACTTGCTAGACTTGAAGTTGTTTAACTTGTGCGCGCCATTGTATTCCTGGCGTTAATTCGGGCCTTTTGCTTCTATGTGTATCCCAGCTGGACTTTTCCTTTGGTGACAGAACAGTCAGTGTATATTACAATATATCTGTTGGGCAATGTCTTCTACCTGAATCTGAATTACTGCGTTGGTTTTCCTTATGGCTTTCTCGACAATGTATTCATTGTTCTAGGGCGATGGCTATTTGGTAAAGGTGTTTCAATGCTGTTATGGATATTTTCTCCCTTTCCTTGGTTTCTTGGACTTCTATTTAACGGACACTCAAGATGTATGCTGTCTTCTGCATGTGCCATACATGATTGTTTTCCACGTCCTAGCGTGTGACTTTTGTTTCCGTTATGCGTATGAAGTGGGTTTGTGGGGATTTTTCAGTGCTCTGAAATATGCCTTCAACCTGTTTCTTGCTTGTGTCTTGTCTGCATTGAAGGAAGGTCGAGCAGGTATCGCATTGTTTTAAAATGATGTGTCCTTCGTAGTGTGATGTGTGTGTGTGTGTGTGTGTGTGTGTGGGTGTGTGTGTGTGTGTGTGTGGTGCGTGCGTGCGTGAGTGAGTGCGTGCGTGGTGAGTGCGTGGCGTGCGTGCGTGCGTGAGTGTTGTGTGTGTTGTGTTGTGTTGTGTTGTGTGTGGGGGGGGGGTGGGGGTGTGTGTAGGGGGTGTGGGGGGGCGGGTGTGGGGTGTGTGGGGGTGTGAGAGCGGGTGTGTGAGGGGTGTGTGTGGGGTGTTGTGGGTTGTGTGTGGGTGGGTGTGTGGGTGGTGTCGGGTGTGGTGGTGTGTGTGTGTGTTTGGGAGGTGGGTAGGCGTGAGTGGGGTATGGGGTTGAGGGGAACGGTCTGGAGCTTGGGGTCGGTTCGGTGAGGGGTGCTGAGGGGGGGACCTGATCTGCGTTAGGGGCGTGGGGTGATAGGCGCGAGCGAGAGCGAGGGACAGGAGAGCGAGAGAGAGAAGCGCGAGAGAGAGGAGAGAGATCATATATCTCTCTAGCTCATATCTCTCTCTCTCTTCTCTCTTTTCTTCTCTCCTCCTCTCTCTCTCCTCTTTTTCTATCTCTCTCTTCTCTCTCGCTCTCTTCTATTCCTTCTCTCTCTCACTCTTTCTCTCTCTCTCTCTCTCTTCTCTCTCGCCTTCTCTCCAACAACCAATATAACTCAACTTCCACAACATCTCCAAACTCTACACTACACACTCTCAACTCACACACACAACACACACAACCTCACACACAACAACAACACACAACACACACCAACACACACACACACCACAACAACAACAACCCCCCAACCCCATACCCACACCCCCCCCCCCCCCCCCACCCCTCAACACCCAAACCCCCACCACCCCCCCCCCCCCCCCACTCTTCTCTCCTCTCTCTCTCTCACTCTCTCCCCTCTCTCTTTCTTTCTTTCTTTCTCTCTCTCTCTCTCTCTCTTCTCTCTCTCGCTTTCCATCTCTCTCTCTCTCTCTCTTCCATCTCTCTCTCTTTTCTCTCTCTCTCTCTCTCTCTCTTTCTCTCTCTCTCTTATCTCTCTCTCCTTTTTTTTTTTTCTCTCGCTCTCTTCTTTCTCTCTGCTTTTCTATCCATCTCTCTCTCTTTCTTTCTCTTCTCTATCTCTCTCTCTCTCTCTTCTCTCTCTATCTCGTTCTCTTCTACTCTCTCTACTCCTTCTCTCTCTCTCTCTCCTTTTCTTTTCTCTCTCTCTCTCTCTCTACTCTATCTCTCTATCTCTCTCTCTCTTCTCTTCTCTTCTTCGCTCTTTTTTCTCTCTCTCCCTCTTTTTTCTCTCTTCCCTCTTCTTACTCTATCTCTCTCCAATTCTCTCTTTCTCTCTTTTCTCTTTGTCTCTCTTTTCTTCTCTCTGTTCTCTCATCTCTTCTCTTCTCTCTCTATTCTCTCTCTCTCTCTCCTTCTCTCTCTGTCTCTATCTGGCTCTCTCTATGTTTTCTCTCTCTCTCTCTCTCTACTCTCATCTCTCGCTCTCTCTCTATCTCTCTCTCTCTCTCTTTCATTTCTTTCTTACTTTCTTTTTTTCTTTCTCCCTCTCTTATAATTTTGTAGATTTTCATCAAAAGGGGGAACGGAAGAAATGGAAAGAAGGTCAGTAACAAACAAAGGGAAAAGAAAGGGATAAAGAAAGGGATAAAGAAAATGGATATAAAGATAGGGATAATGATAGGGATAAAGATAGGGAATAAATAAGGATTTAAAAATGGATATAAAGAAAGGGATAAAGATTAGGGATACATGGAAAGTAATAAAGAAAATAGTATAAAGAAAGGATAAAGAAGGGATAAAGAAAGGGATAAGGAATGGGATAAAGAAAGGGTTTAAAGAAAAGGATAAGATAGGGATAAAGAAATGGATAAACAAGGGATAAGAAAAGGGGATAAAGATAGGGATAAGAAAGGGATAAAGAAAGGATAAAGAAAGGGATAAAGCAATGGGATAAAGATAGGGATAAAGAAAGGGTTTAATATTAAAAAAAAGAAAGGGATAAAGATAGGGATAAAGAAAGGGATAAAGATAGGGATAAAGAAAGGGGAAAGATAGGGATTTAAAGAATGGGATAAAGAAAGGGATAAAGAAAGTGATTAGGAAAGGAGTTACAGAAAGAAAAACGATAAAGAAAAGGGATCAAGAAAGGGATATGTTAGGGATAAAGATAGGATTATGATAGGATTAAGAAAAGGATTAAAGATGGGATAAAGAAAGGGGTAAAGAAAAGGATAAAGAAAGGGTTAAAGATAGGGATAAAGATAAGGGAATAAGTAAAGGGGTATAATCAGAAGGGTTGAAGTTAGGGATAAAGATTGGGAATAAAGAATGAGATAAAGAAAGGGTTATAAAGAAGGGATATAAAGAAAGGGATATAAAGTTAGGGACTTAAAGTAAGGATATTATAAAGAAAGGATAAAGAAAGGGATAAGAAAGGGAATAATAGAAAGGGAAA
>JAFLJL010015394.1:32500-40000 GCA_018398815.1 Conus ventricosus
GAAAAACAATTCAGCCCCAGCAGGGTAGCTCTTCGGTCGGCTCTACCCAGGTAGGTAATCCGTTGTGTACACGAGAGCGTGGTGACTAAATCGCTAGAGAGGTCTCATAAGCGAGGCTAGAGACGCTGTATAAGTACTCTTAATGATGATCATAATCCTGAAAGTCTTGTGTCGGTTCAGCTACGGAAAGGTATCATTAACTTCTGACCCATCTCCTCTTGGCCAAATGTATCCACTACGGCTTACCCTTATAATAATAATAATGAATACTTATATAGCGCCTATTCTCGGCTAGAGGCCAAGCTCTAAGCGCTTTACTTATATAGCGCCTATTCTCGGCTAGAGGCCAAGCTCTAAGCCCTTGACCTTTGACACCAGTCCCCTTGACCTTTGACACCAGTCCCCTTGACCTTTTGACGCCAATCTCTGACATTCTTTACCTCCATTATTTACCCCGTCTGCTGCCTCCCCTATCGCCATCCAAAGTGTTGTCGGTTTGGGTTGAGATCTCTCTCTCTCTCTCTCTCTCTTATCATCTGTTTCAGACTACACTACATAAAATCATTAGATATTAGGTTGTTGCTTTCCATGCCCAGTGATACGGAAGGAAAAAAATGTACCTTACGTTGTGACCTGTTTTTTTATATTTAAATGAAAGCGTGTGTGTGTATAGATAGATATTGTCCGTGGACCAGCTCCTCCATTCCGCACCCTACTCTCTCTCTCTCTCTCTCTCTCTCTCTCTCTCTCTCTCTCTCTCTCTCTCTCTCTCGATCTGTTTAAATCAAGCTTGTTGTACTCTGGTGGCTGCTTATGGAATTCTGTTATAACTTCATTCGATGTAAATACAAGCCTCCGAGTCTTTAAAAACAAATATCAAACACACCTTATGACGCAATACATGAACAGCATCTCCTTATCCTTATGGTAAGTGAATATTTGCTTTTATATCCGGCCTCTCTCTCTCTCTCTCTCTCTCTCTCTCTCTCTCTCTCTCTCTCTCTCTCTCTCTCTCTCTGTTTGAGTAGGGTTGGTTGTGAACGGAGGGGTAGACCGGGTGAGGTGGGGTGTTTGTTACGAGGGGCGAGGATGGAATTGTTTGCAGAGAACACGGGATAGAGAGGAAAGGGGAATTGCGTGCGTATCTGGAGGGCGAAAAAATGTGTGTTGTACGCCCCCTTCCGGAACAGATTCTTGGTTTCAATATTGATTTACTATCATGTGGATTTATATTTGTGATTATTATGTGTTCTGTATTTCTATCTTTTCAGATCATGCTATTCGATAGATGTAATGTTTGACAATGCATATGTATATATGTGCGCATGGTGTTATATTTGAATTGTAATGTTATCATTTTTAATCATTATCATTCATTGCTATTGTTATTGCTATTATTATTGCTTTGAAAGGATTGTTCGACAGGTGGATGTTTGGTTAATGGTTGGGGTGTGGAGGGTGGCTTTTGTGTTTGAAATGTTTCTTTTTCATTTTTGAGGGCAAGATGCAAACAAGCCTGCTATGTGCTTATTCTTTTCCCTCATTAAACAAATTTCGTTCGTTCGTTCGTTCGTTCTCTCTCTCTCTCTCTCTCTCTCTCTCTCTCTCTCTCTCTCTCTCTCTCTCTCTCTCTCTCTCTCTCTCTCTCTCCGTTCGACCGTCCAGACGTGTGTTCGTCTCTCTCTCTCTCTCTCTCTCTCTCTCTCTCTCTCTCTCTCTCTCTGTCTCTCTCTCTCTCTCTCTCTCTCTCTCTCTCTCTCTCTCTCTCTTCATTATCTATCTATCTATATTATATGTATACATATAATGCCGAACAATTATAGGCAGTGTGTAACGCCAAATGTTATAAGCTTAGAAGAGAGAGGGCGACAGACAGACAGACAGACAGACAGACAGACAGACAGACAGGCAGACAGACAGGCAGACAGACAGGCAGACAGGCAGACAGACAGACAGACAGAGTTCCAGCTGAATCTGATGGGGGAGGAACAACAGCGAACTTCCTAAGTCTTCAATGTCCCAGCTCGAAACACCTGACCCGACCCACAGGTCTCTGGCTGAGACATCTGTCTGAAAGGCAACGCCTTCACATAGCACAGCCATCTGGAAGAACACCCGACCCACAGGTCTCTGGCTGAGACATCTGTCTAAAGGGCAACGCCTTCACATAGCACAGCCATCTGGAAGAACACCCGACCCACAGGTCTCTGGCTGAGACATCTGTCTAAAGGGCAACGCCTTCACATAGCACACCCCTCTGGAAGAACACCCGACCCACAGGTCTCTGGCTGAGACATCTGTCTAAAGGGCAACGCCTTCACATAGCACACCCATCTGGAAGAACACCCGACCCACAGGTCTCTTGCTAAGACATCTGTCTAAAAGGCAACGCCTTCACATAGCACAGCCATCTGGAAGAACACCCGACCCACAGGTCTCTTGCTAAGACATCTGTCTAAAGGGCAACGCCTTCACATAGCAAAGCCATCTGGAAGAACACCCGACCCACAGGTCTCTTGCTAAGACATCTGTCTAAAGGGCAACGCCTTCACATAGCACAGCCATCTGGAAGAACACCCGACCCACAGGTCTCTTGCTAAGACATCTGTCTAAAGGGCAACGCCTTCACATAGCACAGCCATCTGGAAGAACACCCGACCCACAGGTCTCTTGCTAAGACATCTGTCTAAAGGGCAACGCCTTCACATAGCACAGCCATCTGGAAGAACACCCGACCCACAGGTCTCTTGCTAAGACATCTGTCTAAAAGGCAACGCCTTCACATAGCACACCCATCTGGAAGAACACCCGACCCACAGGTCTCTTGCTAAGACATCTGTCTAAAAGGCAACGCCTTCACATAGCACAGCCATCTGGAAGAACACCCGACCCACAGGTCTCTTGCTGAGACATCTGTCTAAAAGGCAACGCCTTCACATAGCACACCCATCTGGAAGAACACCCGACCCACAGGTCTCTTGCTGAGACATCTGTCTAAAGGGCAACGCCTTCACATAGCACAGCCATCTGGAAGAACACCCGACCCACAGGTCTCTGGCTGAGACATCTGTCTAAAGGGCAACGCCTTCACATAGCACAGCCATCTGGAAGAACACCCGACCAACAGGTCTCTGGCTGAGACATCTGTCTAAAGGGCAACGCCTTCACATAGCACACCCATCTGGAAGAACTCCCGACCCACAGGTCTCTGGCTGAGACATCTGTCTAAGGGGCAACGCCTTCACATAGCACAGCCATCTGGAAGAACACCCGACCAACAGGTCTCTGGCTGAGACATCTGTCTAAAGGGCAACGCCTTCACATAGCACACCCATCTGGAAGAACACCCGACCCACAGGTCTCTGGCTGAGACATCTGTCTAAAGGGCAACGCCTTCACATAGCACAGCCATCTGGAAGAACACCCGACCCACAGGTCTCTGGCTGAGACATCTGTCTAAAGGGCAACGCCTTCACATAGCACACCCATCTGGAAGAACACCCGACCCACAGGTCTCTTGCTGAGACATCTGTCTAAAAGGCAACGCCTTCACATAGCACACCCATCTGGAAGAACACCCGACCCACAGGTCTCTTGCTAAGACATCTGTCTAAAAGGCAACGCCTTCACATAGCACACCCATCTGGAAGAACACGTGACCCACAGGTCTCTTGCTAAGACATCTGTCTAAAAGGCAACGCCTTCACATAGCACACCCATCTGGAAGAACACCCGACCCACAGGTCTCTTGCTAAGACATCTGTCTAAAAGGCAACGCCTTCACATAGCACAGCCATCTGGAAGAACACCCGACCCACAGGTCTCTTGCTAAGACATCTCTCTAAAAGGCAACGCCTTCACATAGCACACCCATCTGGAAGAACACCCGACCCACAGGTCTCTTGCTAAGACATCTGTCTAAAAGGCAACGCCTTCACATAGCACAGCCATCTGGAAGAACACACCGACCCACAGGTCTCTTGCTAAGACATCTGTCTAAAAGGCAACGCCTTCACATAGCACACCCATCTGGAAGAACACCCGACCCACAGGTCTCTTGCTAAGACATCTGTCTAAAAGGCAACGCCTTCACATAGCACACCCATCTGGAAGAACACGTGATCCACAGGTCTCTTGCTAAGACATCTGTCTAAAAGGCAACGCCTTCACATAGCACAGCCATCTGGAAGAACACGTGACCCACAGGTCTCTTGCTAAGACATCTGTCTAAAAGGCAACGCCTTCACATAGCACACCCATCTGGAAGAACACGTGACCCACAGGTCTCTTGCTAAGACATCTGTCTAAAAGGCAACGCCTTCACATAGCACAGCCATCTGGAAGAACACGTGACCCACAGGTCTCTTGCTAAGACATCTGTCTAAAAGGCAACGCCTTCACATAGCACACCCATCTGGAAGAACACGTGACCCACAGGTCTCTTGCTAAGACATCTGTCTAAAAGGCAACGCCTTCACATAGCACACCCATCTGGAAGAACACGTGACCACAGGTCTCTTGCTAAGACATCTGTCTAAAAGGCAACGCCTTCACATAGCACACCCATCTGGAAGAACACGTGACCCACAGGTCTCTTGCTAAGACATCTGTCTAAAAGGCAACGCCTTCACATAGCACACCCATCTGGAAGAACACGTGACCTACAGGTCTCTTGCTAAGACATCTGTCTAAAAGGCAACGCCTTCACATAGCACAGCCATCTGGAAGAACACGTGACCCACAGGTCTCTTGCTAAGACATCTGTCTTAAAGGCAACGCCTTCACATAGCACACGCATCTGGAAGAACACGTGACCCACAGGTCTCTTGCTAAGACATCTGTCTTAAAGGCAACGCCTTCACATAGCACAGCCATCTGAAAGAACATCAAACCTAAAGGATTTCCTCTCATCCACCTCTGGTGATCGCAAAGAAGAAACGGTTCTATGCCGGCTGCACACCGGCCATTCGCATTTTACTCATTCATACCTTTTAAAGAGTGAAGGAGCTCCATGGTGCATTCCATGTCATGCGCCACTCACAATGAAACATATTCTTTTAGAGTGTTGGGACTTGCATGATGTGAGACACAAACATTTTACAGCAGATTCCATGAAAACCTTGTTCAGAGATGTTCCGCCTGACGTCGATCTTTGAGTTCTTGAAAGAGATTAACATTTTTCGTCGGATCTGAGATTTTACAGTGGAAAGATTTTTTTTTAGCAAAATTTCAGATGGGTTTTAGATGTATTTTAAAAGAGTTGTGTGAATGAATGACTTTTGAGTTGATTTTAACGTGGTGACAGCCCTGATATGGCCCTTTGTGGTCGGCTGGGCTATAAGCAACATTACCTTAGCTTACCTGACGCACAGGTTTGTTGCTAAGACATCTGTCTAAAAGGCAACGCCTTCAGAGAGCACACCCATCTGGAAGATGTAGAATCAAATCCCGACAGCGCGATGAAAAAAAAAAAGAAAAAAAAGAAAAAAGAAAAAAAGACCTCACAGCAGAGGGTCATCTAGGGGTCATGATCCGCTTGCCGTCCAAGATCCTTAAGGTGCAAGAAGTTCAAGGTCGATACACATATCTGAAGGAGACTTCTTCCCAGTGTTCTGCTGTCAAGCTTAACCTAGCTTTGTTTTTGTTAGGCTTGAACTTTGGCTTACAGGAGTAGAATAATACGTTAGGCTTGACCTTTGGCTTCCAGGAGTAGAATAATACGTTAGGCTTGAACTTTGGCTTCCAGGAGTAGAATAATACGTTAGGCTTGACCTTTGGCTTCCAGGAGTAGAATAATACGTTAGGCTTGAACTTTGGCTTCCAGGAGTAGAATAATACGTTAGGCTTGAACTTTGGCTTCCAGGAGTAGAATAATACGAAGGACGTGTGGAGAGACCGTGTGACATTAGGAAAGGCAGGTGTCTCAGGCTCTAAGAGTTGGCTCCTCGTCTTGCCTTTCTCCAGCTTGCGACTATCACGAAAACACGAGAAAACAGTTCCGATAATTCACCGAACAGGGGAGAGAATGATGAATCCATCGCCGACAAGTCAGTGATGACGAGGAATCTTGGACGGCCCTATAAGTGATGTACGAGCGGGATTTTCATGTGCCTGTGGAAGGAAATCCTCCAGTATGTGGGCATGAAGATCCACAGAACAACAAAAAAAAGGGCTTATGAAGACTGTGATGACTGAACAGCAACGCACCGAGCCAGCACATAGAATGTCGGAAAAGTGATGCCAGGATTCAAACTACAGTGCCAACAACACCCACGCTGGTAAGTCAGACAGGGAAGGTGAGCACGCTCTTGATGCAAACACCAGAAACTCACTTTGCCGTCCACAAGTGCAAAGAGAAATGGGCGAAATCAGATGAAAAATCCGCAAATTGGAAGCGATCTGGAGACATTGTATACGGAGCCTGTCAGGACGCCGATGACATGGAACCAAGGGGAAGACACCCACTGCAAGGTCAAGACACCATACACTATCCAAGAGAAATATGAATCTCAAGAAACAGCTGAAGAATACTGAGAACAAAGGGCCACAATCTCAGGAAACAGGTGAAAAATGCTGAGAACAAAGGGCCACAATCTCAAGAAACAGCAGAAGAATGCTGAGAACAAAGGGCCACAATCTCAAGAAACAGCTGAAGAATGCTGAGAACAAAGGGACACAATCTCAAGAAGCAGCTGAAGAATGCTGAGAACAAAGGGCCACAATCTCAAGAAACAGCTGAAGAATGCTGAGAACAAAGGGACACAATCTCAAGAAGCAGCTGAAGAATGCTGAGAACAAAGGGCCACAATCTCAAGAAACAGCTAAAGAATGCTGAGAACAAAGGGCCACAGAAGTTCTGGGAAGGCTTTGGAGCGCAGTACAGTTCCCTCAGGAATGCAGAATCAGCACATGCTTCTTCAGACCTTCATTCCAGTTCGCAAAGAAACTCTTCGAGCTTCCAAAATCAGGAACACTAGCAGTGGACAAAGAAACTGTTGAGCAGCCTCTCAGGAAAACATATTCCTCCCCTCAAGAGTGAAGCACCATTTGAAATTCAGGGCTCGATCCGGGCGGCCTGCAGCGCCAGTCAAAAGGTTCAATGACGAGCCAGCAACACTGAATGTGGTGACGACAGTGGTTCAGAAAGCCGGAGCCTAATCCTCGCCTGGACCAAACCTGGAGTGGCTCCACAACACTGAAATAGTCAGCATGGATGAACTTCAAGCTCAGCGACCAATGGATTATAAGACAGTTATTGTAATGAATACTTATACAGCGTCTATTCTCGGCTAGAGACCAAGTTCTGAACGCTTTACAATCCACACTCATTTACACAACGCGCTGCCTACCTGGGTAGTGCCGACTGAAGAGCTGCCACTGGCGCTTCATTCAGTCGTTTCCCGAGTCATCCAGACAATATTGTTCAATATCGATCACTCATTTTCCTTACTTCCTTCATTCTTTCCATTTCTTACGCAGGGTGCATGCTATGTGTAACGT
>JAFLJL010015394.1:55000-60000 GCA_018398815.1 Conus ventricosus
AGCTCAGACTGAATACTAGGGAATTGTTAAAATGTTTTTCATTTTTTCAAATAGAAGGCGTTTATACGCAACTTTAAACGAATTAACGCTTTTCTTCTGTTTAACATATTCTGGCACAGAATTCCAAAGTGTTCCACCAGAGTAAACTAAGCTACTTTTAAAAAGATCGATTCTTGGTTTCGGTATGATTATGTTGTTAGTATATCTTGATTGATTGATTGGAAATCTTGCAGATATATTTGAGGGTGCTAATTGGTTCATAATTCTGAACATCATTATTGCTATATTATATTCAAATTTATAAGAAAGGGGCAATATATCTAATTCGAAGTAATCTTGAGTAGTTAATGTTGATGTTTTTTGAAGTACTGTTTTGATAGCCCGCTTATGGGCCCTGCGCAACGGTTTTAACGTGATTGCACTGCAAGAATCATAGAGAGTGGAAGAATAGTCAATGTAGGACATGATATATGCATGATAGAAATGTTTACGAGAGTTTATATCTAGGAATTTTTTTAACTTAGAAAGCGGAAAATTTTTCTGAGAAACTCGTTTGCTTAACTTGGAAACATGTGGCGACCAGGAAAGATTGTCAATAGTGATTCCTAACACTTTATGAGTACTAACTTCTTCTAGCTTGTTGTTATTAATAAATATAGGGGGCATTGGAGTACTTAAATTTTGTCTTTTTTGACGAGACGTAATAAGCATGTACTTTGTTTTCTGATCATTTAAGGACATGTGATTCAATTCTGTCCAGTTAATTAGTCGAGTTACATTTTCTTGCAGGTTATCTGATAAGTGTTTCAAATCAGTATGTTTTGAATTAATTAATGTGTCATCTGCAAAAAGTTGCGATGAGTCTTTAATATGCAGAGGGAGATCGTTTATATAGACTAAAAAAAGAAGGGGACCAAATACTGACCCTTGTGGTACACCAAATGTTAGGGGTAAACAACTGGACTGAGTGTTGTTAATGAGAACTGATTGCTGTCGATTAGTGAGGAATGACTTAATGAGAGAAAGACCAGGGTCAGCGATTTTGTGAAGAGCCAATTTACGTAATAATAGATGATGATTTATGACATCAAAGGCTTTACAGAAATCAACAAACTCCAGTGCATTCTAAATTATTGATAGCCGCTAGCCATTGATCAACAAAGTTTATTAGTGCAGTATGACAAGAGTGATTCGATCGAAATCCAGATTGGCTGGGATGGATTAGATTATATTTAAAGAAATGGGAAGACAAATGTTTATGGATGTGTTTTTCGAGAGGTTTAGATAGAAGAGAAATGACAGAAATTGGTCTGTAGTTTGAGGGGTCCATTTTATTTCCAGATTTAAAAAGAGGTATGACTTTAGCTTTCTTAAGAATATTAGGAAAATAACATTTATTTAAACACAAATTGTATAAATACGTAAGTGTATCAGAAATGATTGGGGCACTTAGTTTTAAAATGATACCATCTAAGTTATCAAGACCTCTAGTTCCATTTTGCTTCATATGTATAAGAGAAAAATAAACATCATATATAGATATTGGAGGAATGATTAATTCCGTTTCTATTGATTTAGAGCTACAGAAGTCAGAGAGAAGTTTCAAATCATTATTGCCTGATTTGTCATTTTTTATTGTGATATCAGCTATATTACAAAATGTTTGTTTAGAATCTCGGCAGACATTTCCTTAGAAATAACAGTTGCCTTGTCAATACATTTATTGGTAAGAATATTTATGGCTTTCCAAATAGGTTTGGAATTATTCTGGGGACAGCTGAAAATTAAGTTTTTGAAGTAATTCCTTTTTGAATATCGCAACATAGATGTGACCTTGTTACTTTGTTTCTTATATTCTTCAAATTTGTTTAGTTTTCAAGAGATTATTCCTTATATGAATGGCTTCTTCAATTTCTTTAGATAGCCATGGGGGTTTGGGTGAATATCTTACCCATTTGGTGACAAATGGGGCATGTTTATTGTATATATCAATACAACTTTTGTGCCAGAGTTCAAAAGCTTGATCAGGGTCTGTATACTGATAAACATAGGATAATTGTGATTCTGCTAAATCTTTAAGGAAAGCATTCTTATCAAAACTGCTAAAAGATCTATATGTAACAGTTTTATGTCCAGGTTTAGGAATTTTTATATTCTTTTTAAACCAAGTTACGCATATGGGTAAATGATCACTACAACCACAGTAGGGGGTGCATATTTCAATAATATTTTGTACTTGGTTAACATAGATATGATCTATTAAAGTTTCCGATGTAGAAGTAATGCGGGTAGGAGAATTAACTAATTGTGACAGCCCAAAATTTACGAAAAGTGGATTCCATTGGGGATTACTGTTACAAAGATCTATATTGAAATCTCCTAAGAGGACGACTTTGCAATTTGTGAGTGAAACGTCTTCCATCATGTTGTTAAATTTATCATACCAATTGACATGTTCCGCTGGATTCCTATACAGAAATCCAATAAGTAATGGTTTGTTGTTTTTAATCTTAACTTCAATCCAAATCGACTCAACGCCATGACTTTCGAAAGCTGTTACACGTTGATAAGTTAGAGAAAGACTAGAATAAAGTATCAAACTGTTTGTAAAGGACCTACTGGGTCAAGGCGAATGTGATGGTACCTGGTATTGAAAGCTCAGAATCAGATATATGATTTGTTAGTCTTGTTTCAGCACAGCAAAATATATGGAATTGCTTTCCAGAATTAAATAAGATGGAGGAAAGTTCATCACGCTTGTTAAGTATATGATTAATATTTAAGTAGCCTATTCTAAGACCCTCTTTACTTGGCCAGTCATGTACAGTCGACATTTTAGACGAGAAAACAGTTTGCCACAGGTACTAGATCAGTGAAATTCGATTTACGATCCAAAAGAAAACAACAATCAAAACAAACGATTTGGCAAAAGTCAAACTAGAGCTCCAAACATGCAAAGTACATTTATGGCAATGAAAAAGAATGCGAAAATAAATCTGTTATGGTAACTCATCAAGTCAACAAACAAGTTATTTTAGACTGACCGCCAAAATCCTCAATAACTAGAAAAAGACAAGAATCCAATCACAATAGTCCCGGTCCGGTCCGAGGGAGACAGTTCAATGCCGACATGACTGTGATAACATGAACACAACCTTAAAACAAAACACAAGCAGTTAATAACATACATGTAGTGTGATAAAAAGGGAAGAAAAGCATACACCCCCCCCCCTTTTTTTTTTCCTTCACCCACCACATGAACATCAAAGACCTATACGTTTAAACTAGTTTAACAATATCCATAGAGAATAGTTTACAACTACCATGCTGATTTTGTTTTTTGGTAAGCCAGCTGTGATGCCATGTTCAGAATTTGTTGGGCATACTGACCAACAGGGTTGTAAGGTTGGGGCCAGTCCTTATGATTATAAGGGGACTGAGGCCACATAGGCGAGGAAATAGGATTCATAGAATTTCCTCCATGGGACTGTCTTGGATAGTGGGCCATATCTGGCAACCATTGCAAGTGGTGGAGATGGGGATCGGAAGAATTGGGGGGGGGGGGGGGGGGGGGGGGTAAGAAGCCAATTGATTTTGTCTATCAAAGGAACGTGAAAAGGAAAGCGAAGAGGTTGGAGCTTCAAAAAGGGCATTGGGATTTCCTCTTTCTGTCAACTGGCTACCTTTGGGCAAACAAGCCGACATACCTGAGACCTCTCTCGTTCTCTCTGGAGGATTACTTTCATGAGGAGGACCTACAAGGTCAGGGGACATCCTGTCCTGGGATATCCTGTCAGGGCCTATCCTGTCCTGGGACATCCTGTCAGGGCCTATCCTGTCCTGGGACATCCTGTCAGGGCCTATCCTGTCCTGGGACATCCTGTCATGGCCTATCCTGTCCTGGGACATCCTGTTAGGTGCCATCCTGTCCTGGGACATCCTGTTAGGTGCCATCCTGTCCTGGGACATCCTGTTAGGTGCCATCCTGTCTGGGACATCCTGTTAGGTGCCATCCTGTCCTGGGACATCCTGTCAGGGCCTATCCTGTCCTGGGACATCCTGTTAGGTGCCATCCTGTCCTGGGACATCCTGTTAGGTGCCATCCTGTCTGGGACATCCTGTTAGGTGCCATCCTGTCCTGGGACATCCTGTTAGGTGCCATCCTGTCCTGGGACATCCTGTTAGGTGCCATCCTGTCCTGGGACATCCTGTTAGGTGCCATCCTGTCCTGGGACATCCTGTCAGGTGCCATCCTGTCCTGGGACATCCTGTTAGGTGCCATCCTGTCCTGGGACATCCTGTTAGGTGCCATCCTGTCCTGGGACATTCTGTTAGGTGCCATCCTGTCCTGGGACATCCTGTTAGGTGCCATCCTGTCCCGGGACATCCTGTTAGGTGCCAGCCTGTCAGAGATTATCTGGCCATTAGGGTGGGAGGGTAACATGGGGAAATGGGAGGAGGAGTACAATGGAGGAACACGCGTATTCCTAGGGTGCCTGAATTGGGGCCAATGCAGAGCATCTGACACTGTTTCGCTGTCATTGGGAGTGGTTCAGAAAGAAAGAGAGAGACAGACAGACAGACAGACAGACAGACAGACAGACAGACAGAATACAGAAAAAGTATGTAAAATTAACCGAGGTTGTGATCCACGAAAGAGAGAGAGAGAGAGAGAGGGGTATACAGAGAGAGAGAGAGAGAGAGAGAGAGAGAGAGAGAGAGAGAGAGAGAGGAGAGAGAGAGAGATAGATAGATAGATAGATAGATAGATAGATAGATAGACAGGTATAAACGGCAAAGAATATGTATGAGGTCAAACTGGATGTTGGAAAATCCACATTCAAAACAGTTGCTAAAATGTCCAACATTTGTCGGACTGTTGACCTACTCGACAGTTGTGTCTTCTCTGATACCACAGCAACCAGCAACAACTCGGCAAAGGTCTGTAAACACTAACTTTCTTTTCTTCTTTTTTTTTTGTCCTCCAACCTCCAGCTTTT
>JAFLJL010015394.1:67500-70000 GCA_018398815.1 Conus ventricosus
ACGACTAACGGAATAAATGAATGTAGAATAGATCAAAAGTAATAAGAACTGACTGATTGACGACTAACGGAATAAATGAATGTAGAATAGATCAAAAGAATAAGAACTGACTGATTGACGACTAACGGAATAAATGAATGTAGAATAGATCAAAAGTAATAAGAACTGACTGATTGACGACTAACGGAATAAATGAATGTAGAATAGATCAAAAGTAATAAGAACTGACTGATTGACTGACTAACGGAATAAATGAATGTAGAATAGATCAAAAGTAATAAGAACTGACTGATTGACTGACTAACGGAATAAATGAATGTAGAATAGATCAAAAGCTAATAAGAACTGACTGATTGACTGACTAACGGAATAAATGAATGTAGAATAGATCAAAAGCAATAAGAACTGACTGATTGACTGACTAACGGAATAAATGAATGTAGAATAGATCAAAAGTATAAGAACTGACTGATTGACTGACTAACGGAATAAATGAATTAGAATAATCAAAAGCAATAAGAACTGACTGATTGACTGACTAACGGAATAAATGAATGTAGAATAGATCAAAAGAATAAGAACTGACTGATTGACTGACTAACGGAATAAATGAATGTAGAATAGATCAAAAGCAATAAGAACTGACTGATTGACTGACTAACGGAATAAATGAATGTAGAATAGATCAAAAGTAATAAGAACTGACTGATTGACTGACTAACGGAATAAATGAATGTAGAATAGATCAAAAGCAATAAGAACTGACTGATGACTGACTAACGGAATAAATGAATGTAGAATAGATCAAAAGTAATAAGAACTGACTGATTGACCGACTAACGGAATAAATGAATGTAGAATAGATCAAAAGTACTAAGAACTGACTGATTGACTGACTAACGGAATAAATGAAAAGTAGAATAGATCAAAAGTAATAAGAACTGACTGATTGACTGACTAACGGAATAAATGAATTAGAATAGATCAAAAGAATAAGAACTGACTGATTGACTGACTAACGGAATAAATGAATGTAGAATAGATCAAAAGAATAAGAACTGACTGATTGACGACTAACGGAATAATGAATGTAGAATAGATCAAAAGCAATAAGAACTGACTGATTGACTGACTAACGGAAAAATGAATGTAGAATAGATCAAAAGTAATAAGAACTGACTGATTGACTGACTAACGGAATAAATGAATGTAGAATAGATCAAAAGCAATAAGAACTGACTGATTGACTGACTAACGGAATAAATGAATGTAGAATAGATCAAAAGCAATAAGAACTGACTGATTGACGACTAACGGAATAAATGAATGTAGAATAGATCAAAGCAATAAGAACTACTGATTGACCGACTAACGGAATAAATGAATGAGAATAGATCAAAAGCAATAAGAACTGACTGATTGACTGACTAACGGAATAAATGAATGTAGAATAGATCAAAAGTAATAAGAACTGACTGATTGACTGACTAACGGAATAAATGAATGTAGAATAGATCAAAAGTAATAAGAACTGACTGATTGACCGACTAACGGAATAAATGAATGTAGAATAGATCAAAAGTAATAAGAACTGACTGATTGACTGACTAACGGAATAAATGAATGTAGAATAGATCAAAAGTAATAAGAACTGACTGATTGACTGACTAACGGAATAAATGAATGTAGAATAGATCAAAAGTAATAAGAACTGACTGATTGACTGACTAACGGAATAAATGAATGAATGAATAAATGAAAATGAATGCCAACCAAACGAGAAAAAAAAAAAGGGGGGGGGGGGGGGAGGGGAGGAAGAAAGAAAGAAGAATCAAAGGAAAGGGGAGACAGGAGTGTAGTGTTTGGAGGGGGGGTCGCAAGAGTTCAGCTCTACTTTATTTGTAGAGAGAGAGAGAGAGAGAGAGAGAGAGAGAGAGAGAGAGAGACGCTCGAACACACAAGGGAGTGAAGACAACTATCGCCGCCTGGACCCTTGTCAATGGTCATGTATCTTGATTCCGAACGACTCTATCATCTCGAGCAATTATCTTTGTGCGTGACGCAACGCTCTTGCATAAATTTCATGGTTCTTCTTTTCTTTTCTTTTCTTTTTCTTTTTCTATTATTATTTTTCTGTGTGTGTGTGTGTGTGTGTGTGTGTGTGTGTGTGTGGTGTCCCTGCTTGTCTTTTTTTTTTTTTTTTTTTTTTTTACCTTATGACGCAATACACACTGTCCTAGTCATGACCTGCCAGGGAAGAAAATAACGATGACAAATCGCCGATTATTATTATTGATATGAACGATGATTTGTCCTCACGTCGCTGAATTACTGTTCTACTGAGTTCAAAGCAAAGCCGCTCTTTGATCGATAAGGGAACAGCGTTGCAACATTGATCTCTCTCTCTCTCTCTCTCTCTCTCTCTCTCTTCTCCCTCTCTCTCTCTCTCCTGCGCGCGCGCGCGCGCGCGCGCGTGTGTGTGTGTGTGTGTGTGTGTGTG
>JAFLJL010015394.1:75912-88412 GCA_018398815.1 Conus ventricosus
TTTCTATATTGGAACAACAAACGACTTGTACACTCTTATGGGATGTATTATATATGTTACCGTCAATCCGTGAAATCAGAGGGTTCCTAATTGTCATGTTTATTACACACATTGCCTGATTTCACGGATTGACGGTAACATATATACACCTCTCTCTCTCTCTCTCTCTCTCTCTCTCTCTGGCTCAATCGCTTGCTCCTCGTCTTCACATCTTTATCACACACATACACACACGCACGAATACATACGCTCGTGCACGTTCTCTCTCTCAGACACACACACAACCACCATGCACGTACTAACACACACACACACACACACACACCACACACACACACACACACACACACACATGTACTCACGCGCGAGAGCGCGCGCGCGCGCGCACACACACACACACACACACACACACACACACACACACATAGAAGCGCGCACGTACGCACGCACGCACACACACACACACACACGCACGCACACACACACACACACACACACACACACACACACACACACACACACACACACACACACACACACACTCAGTTTGATGAGAGAGTAGACAGAGCAGCAAAACGGGGAGCGAAAAATACTTGCGGGTCGGAGGTTATCAGTATCCCATTGTCTATCCATGAGGGATACAGTCTTCTAGAAAATGCATGCTGGAAACCTTTTAGGGAAAAAAAACAACAAAATTCGGGATGTTCTCTTGATACACGCATAAACCAGCTATTAAACTTGGACACACTTCATTCTTTTTATGAATGTAGTTTGCCGTTTTCTCGGATCATAATTTGGCTAATATATAAGATCAAAGTAAACGCTTTTAAGACAAAGTTTTGCAAAAACATAACATGCCTTTGTGGTGAATTGATAACAAATTCCTACATACTTTTCCACTGCAAGCAGTTAAAACCTCATCTACCACCTCTACATAATTGTTCTCTGGATACAGTTGTAACCGATTTATCACTAATGTGTAAAATTGCTGTTTCATTGCATCAAAGTCCTTTTTTTTGTTTTGTAAAATGGGAACTGGTGTTTTAGTAACATCCTTGTTATGACCGGTTATTCTTCGATGTTTTATAGTCAGTTATCCAGTTTTTGCTGTTGCTGTTAATGTTATTCTTATAGATTAGGTTCGTCTAATATCACATAATTTGTATAGGCGTTAAATTGAAGACCTAACACACACACACACACACACACACACACACACACACACACACACACACACACATGCCTTTAAATGGCACAAGTGGGGTGATGTCAAAATGGGGCGAAATGTCGCAACTATGAGGCGGCACTTCGGGGACGTCATCAAGATGGCGACGAGACCACCAGAAGTGTTAACGATGGCAAGGAAAAACATCAAATGACGAGATCCAAAAGTGCAGTCAAGTGGGAAACCCACAGCGGTAGGTAAAAAGAACGTAACATCAACCATATCGAAAAACCCATCAGTCGAGCCCATAGAAGATCAAACTAAATGCCTTGCAGATGTTGATCGGACAGCTTATGATAAAACCGTTGTCTGTCGGCACGATTGATACAGAAATGGGCCTAAAGAAAATGTCAACATCTCATGCTGGCTGCTGTTGTCAGGAGGCACTAAATGAAATAAATCATCTAAAACAAATCATTCAGAACCTTAGTGCCACGGTAGCCAGTCTGGAAAGTCACCTGACGGAGACGAAAGACTGCACGGCGAGAGGAAAACCTAGCAACAAGCCGGCATCAAAGAAAGAACTCACCTTCCACCACGAGTTCTGGATGCCAGACTGATGCCGCGGCCACGGTGATGCCACCATCTGCTCACCGTCGGCAAAATATTCCACCTACGCCGAATGCGTAAAGTTATCAAAAGAAAAGCCCAACTCTGTTGAAAAAAAGAAAAATTGTTTCTAAGAATGACGTCATTCAACATCATGACGCAACTTTGAAAACAAGGGATCACAAGAAGACCCAGGCTTCTAAAGATTTACCACGAGTTCTTATTTTACATGATTCTGTCATGAACAAGGTGGACGGAAAGCGACTGGGACGATCCTACGGTTTGCAGGTGGCGACAAGGAAGCTCCATGCCATCGAGCAATGCAATACAGTTCTTAAAGACGTCAAAGAAAATCTGTTTCCAGAACCAGACTGCATTGTTCTCCACGCTGGAATAAAAGATGTCAAATCAAAAGAACCAACAAAATGCAGCATCAACATGGAAAAGGGCATTAAAACGGTCAGAGAATCATTTCCAACAGCAAAAATAGTAGTGAGTCAGGCTGCGCCAGTGAGAAATGAAGCCCTTGACACAAAGAGGGAATTATTTAATGCCTTAACAAAATCCAGACTCTTGTCTGAGAAAAACATCAGTTTTGTAAGCTACCACAATCTGCATGCTACAGACTACAGGCACCTGACTGCAGATGAGATCCATCCAACAGCCAGAGGAGCGAGCGTGCTGGCCAGTACCCTTGGGAGGCATCTGCACCACCTGTTCTGGGAGAAGCCACGGAGGAGATCAGCCCCCTCTCATCACCATCACAGCTCAGGGTTCTACCCTCCGCCTTTTCCGCCACCATGGTTCTACTGACTGCTGTCATCACCGGCTGGACTCTGTGTTCCCCTCTCCCCCCTTCCATAATTAATGTTTGATTTACTTTTGATGTTTAAACTTTTAAAACTGATCTTTGTTTAGTTAGATTTTCATGAAATGTTCAAATATCTAAACATCAGTTTGCAATGGAACTGTGGTTCTATTGCTAGATATACTTTGTATTTAAGTCAGTATTTGATTACTAAAAATGTTTATGTTATATTATTCCAATTTCTTGAGGTTTACAGCAGCAATTTGCCTGACATTCCTGGTTATTACCACCCACCTACTTCCGCACGGATATTACCAATTATATTTATGATTAAATATGCGTGCATGACAAAAAGAGTGTTAAAAATATCAGGAACGATAACAATCTGCATAACTACAGTTATGCCTGTAAATACAGTCTACTATGGAGTTAGATCCAAATAATCTTTTCACAGTGTTTCAGTGGAACGCGAGATCTATTTCCGCTAACCTGTTATCTTTTGAGAGTCATGTTTTGGAGAAAAACTATTGCGTGTTAGCGCTCCAGTCATTGAACGTGGAAAAGAAAAAGCTTCCCAAGCTTAAGAACTATTACTATCCTCCTCTTTGCAGCATCAATGGGGTAAATGAAAAGGTGCAAACAGCTATCTATGTTAGCCTTGACCTTGACTTTACAAATATAAGCCCACTACCAGTGTCTATAGATAAACAAGATGTGTTTGCCACAGGTGCTGCCATCAAAGTAAATAAGGAATCAGTTTATAATGTTCTGTCTGTGTACTATCCTAATGGTCCTGAAGGGGATGACACAGATTGGTTAAAACATACTGATTTTACAAAAAGGAAGTGGATTGTCATGGGCGACTTTAATGCTCATGCGCCCTTTTGGGATACAAGTTGTAGTAAAGTGACATCTAATAGATTTGTTGAAAATATTGTTGATTCGAATTTAATTTTGTTAAACGACGGTAGAATTACGAGAATTCCTGATGTAGTTACTCACAAGTCGAGTGCAATAGATCTATCGCTTGTTTCCCCAAACATAGCAGTAAACTATAGCTGGTCCACTTTAGAAGATTGTTTAGGGAGTGATCATCTTCCTATTACAATACTTTTTAATGAATACATATTTGATGAACCGTCTATCTCTGAATGCAAAATTCCAAAATTTAACTATAAAATGGCCAACTGGGAAGCCTTTCAAACTTTTCTTGTGTCGCAAAATACATCACCAATTGAGAATGACGACCTAAATACTTTTTATGCAAATTTCTCAGAAGTAGTATTACTAGCAGCTGAAAAGACTATCCCAAAATATAAATACAAAAAGATTGGAAAATATATAGGCAACGTATGGTGGACAGAAGAATGCAGACTCGCTGTACAGTCAAAGCGAAAAAAGCTACAAAACATGGATAAGAAATAAGTCAGATGAAAATTTTATAATCATGAAACAAGAAAAGAATAAATGTACTAAAGTTATTGCTCAAGCAAAAAAGAAGTATTGGGTTGAGTTTTGTGAAGCTGAGGTATCAGAATCAAAAGATCTATATAAAGTTTGGAAAAAAGTTAAAGAAATGAAAAATTGCTATAAAACTCAGTCATACCCAATAAAGTTAAAAACTGATTTTCCACTGCTTTTGATAAAGCTGAAGCTTTTTCAGATTTATTTTCAGCTTGTAGTCAATCTAAAAATCTTCAGCCAGAAAACAGTCGTCACAGAAACAATGAGGAACAAAAAGACGAATACGTGGCTCCTCCAGAAGAAAACGAACATTTCCTAAACTCACCTTTACTGTTATCAGAACTATCAGAAGCACTAGATTCTATCCCTTCACATGATTCAGCTGTTGGCCTTGATGGCGTGTCTTATCAACTCATCAGACACTTACCTTCTTCGTGGAAAGTACTACTGCATTCGTTATTCCAAAAATGTTGGATTAATGGCACTATTCCAAGAATCTGGAAAAGTTCAGTAGTAGTCCCAGTACTCAAGGAAGGTAAACCGAGGACATCTGTGCATAGTTACAGACCCATAGCTCTAACATCTCATGTTGGTAAACTTTTAGAAAAAATTATTCAAAAAAGATTGTTATATTACTGTGAAAAAGGTGGTGTGATTCCTGTTCAGCAAGCGGGCTTTCGAAAAGGTCGTTGTACCACAGACCATTTAGTAAAACTGACCAGTCACATTAAAAAGCAATTCTCCCGCAGTAAAAGTACTTTGGCTACATTTTTTGACGTTAAAAAAGCCTATGACTGCGTATGGCACGCAAGGCTATTGTACAAATTAAAAAATGTTGGCATTTCTGGGAGAATGTTTGATTACATTAAAAGCTTCCTAACAGAAAGAAGCATATGTACGCGGATTGGAGGAACTTATTCATCCTTTAGGAATGTAGATATGGGTATTCCTCAGGGATCAGTTATTGCTCCTATGTTGTTCACAATCCTAATCCATGATCTTCCCAATTCTATGTCAAAAGCAATGCATGTAGTTCAATATGCAGATGATATTGCTATTTGGATTAATTGTACATTAAGGAAGCATTCCAGTAAAACAACAATAGATTTTGTGCGGAAGATGTACCAAAAGGAATTGGATAAATTATCTTCATATATGAAGAACAATGGATTAGAACTATCTGGAGAAAAAAACATGTCTTATGTTGTTTAACAATGGTGAGAACCAAAAACCCTACCCTCGCTTTTGCTAGATGGTCAGATTCTGGAATATAAACAAAAAGTTAAGTTCCTGGGGGTATTTCTAACTCCTAAGCTGAACTGGAAAACACATATTGAAAACTAAATTGATAAAACAAGAAAAAGATTAAACATTCTTAAAATTATATGTTGTCAACCATGGGGTCAGGACTGTCATACCCTTTTACATCTATACATCTCTTTAGTCCGATCGAAATTGACTTATGGGCAGGAAGTGTATTTCTCTGCACCTAATTATCTTTTAAAGAGATTGCAAAGCTTGGATAGTAAGGCTATGAAATTAGCCCTGGGAGTCCCAGTACACACAAACACTCATAGATGTTATAAAGAAACAAATATTTTACCTCTAAATGAGAAGCGAATATTGGATGTATCCAAATATATTGTCAGAAGTCTTTCTGTTGAAAATTCAGTAACTGAAGAAATAATGATTGATTCCAGTAAAGATTTTCCTAAGAGGTCTAAAAACACATCTTACATTAAACCAATTAGAAACTACACATCTGACTTTATGTCACATTGTAATATTGATATTACTGCTATACGAGAATTTCCTGCAGTACCTCCAATGCCTCCTTGGGAGTACCTAAATGCTTCTTTTGATTACAAATATACTTTGTTGAAGAAAAGTGATTAATATAAATATTTTAACAACTGAAGTTCGTGAACATTTAGAAAACAGCTATCCAAATCATTTAAAAGTGTTTACAGATGGGTCGGTAATGGAATCCTCTGACAGTGGTTCAGGCTTTATAATACCAACCTTAAATGTCAAGAAATCATATTATGTAGGAAAGGGGTTTTCAATCTATACCTCAGAATTATATGCAATACTGAAGGCTTTGACTTACATATATGATACATCAATTGCTTTCTATCAGATTTTACTTTGTGTTGATTCCAAATCTGTTTTACAGTCACTAGAGCATTGGGACTGCAAAGCCAGAAAAGATTTGCTTTTTGAAATAAAACATCTACTGCATTGTTTCATTACACTAGGCATAAGAATAGATTTTTGTTGGGTCCCATCTCACTGTGGTATAAAGTGGAATGAAATAGCAGACAGTCTTGCAAAAGAAGGAGCAAACAGAAAGACGGAAAATTTACTAAACAATCCCTTAGATCTATCCTCTTGTGAATTGATCCAAATTATGGAAAAATGTATGCATAAGCAGAATTCTAGTCAAAAAATGGCTGCTTTACCGTCGTGCCCAAGGCACATTGTTAGATTAATTCATAAATTAAGGCTGAATACTTGGAACACTAAATATTCTCATGGTATTTCTTGTGTATGCAGAGAAAACATTTCTGTGCATCATCTTTTGTTTGAATGCTCAGTGTTGACCACACTCTATGAGGAGAAAGGTATTCAGATGAATAACTTTGAAAATGTTAATACTGTCTTATATGGTTCATATGTTGCTGAAATTGCCATGGTTATTTCGCAGTCACAGGTTGCAAAATTTTTATGAAGATCAACAATTTTGTGTACCGCAGGTATTTCACTCATGTCAATATGCATATATCAGATGTGGGTTTGAAAGTACTAATGTAGGTGATAAGTTAAGTGTGGAGGTGTGTGTGCGCGTGTGTGTGTGTGCGTGTGGTTTTTTTTTTTTTTTTTTTTTTTAAATAAAAGTGTCTAATATCATCTGGCGATGAAAAGACATTAAATAAACCACTGAACTGAACTTCGGGTGGCTCTCTGAGCCATACTATGGAGTGTATCCACCCCAAGTCAGTATGAGTTTGTAAAAGGCAAACAGTGAGGTGGTCAGGGCATCACAAGTTTGTAAAAGGCAAACAGTTAGATGATACCGGAAGTAGCATCTGAACAGAATGGGGCGATGGAGTGTAAATGTGTGTGTGTGTGAATTTGGACGATGTTGGCAAAACTGAGGTGAGTGAGACGTTGAATGAAGCACCTCAATACTGCATTCTTGAACACCATTCAACATGTAAAAAAAGTTAGGCGACAAAATTTCGCCCTATTTTTCAAATCGCCCATGTTATGGAGACGTGGATTGCATGATCGCCTCAATGTATACCTTTTACACACACACACACACACACACACACACACACACACACACACACACACACACACACACACGTATGCATGCGCGAGCGCGCGCGCTCACACACACACACACACACACACACACACACACACACACACACACACACACACACACACACACACATAGTGCGCATGCACGTACACACACACACACACACACACACACACACACACACACACCACACACACCACACACACACACGCCCACCACACACACACGCACGCACCACGCACGCACAGCGACACACGTAAGCGTGCACGCAGACACGCAAAAACGCATGTATTCACACGCGCATCCCCCTCCCCCCCTCCCCTCCACATTAACACACACTGCACGCAGAAACACACACACACACACACACACACACACACACACACGCGCGCGCGCGCGCGCGCGCGCACACCACACACACACACACACACACACACACACACACACACACACAGAAGGGGGGCTGGGGTAGAATGGCTGATTTTCATCAGTCGCCATTTCTTTGCTTTTGTCACACTCAAGACATAGAACATGAAAGAATGTTAAAACGCAATCTTCTTTTGATAGAAGGAAAAGCAACATTTTCCTTTCAATCGCCAACATTGCGACTGTTTACGTGTATGGAAAGCAATCTTTTTTTGTACTCCCAGTTCTTATAGAAAGGGAGTACTTTAGAATGGGAACGAAGAAATGCTGTCTGTGTGTCTGTGTGTGTGTGTGTGGTGTGTGTGTGTGTGTGTGTGTGTGTGTGTGTGTGTGTGTGCTGTCTGTCTGTCTGTCTGTCTGTCTGTCTGTCTGTGTGTCCGTGGTCAAAATGTGTTCCACTCGCTCCAGACAAAACTACTGGGCCGATCTTTCTGAAAATTTGTAGGTATGTTCATTATGGGCCACGGATGATGCCCGATGTTTTAGTTTACCGCTATAGCCGGTTACTAACGGCTGTAACGGCCTGTAACGGTTTTTCTTCTTTACGGAATATCTCAGAAAGTACTTGGCCGATCTTTGTAAAAATGAGCAGTTTCGTTCATTATGGTCACGGATGATGCCTGATGTTTTAGTTTACCTCGTTATAACCGTACTAACGGCTGTAACGGCCTGTAACGGTTTTTCTTCTTTATGGAATATCTCAGAAAGTACTTGGCCGTTCTGGTTGGAGAAGAGAAAAAAATTAGAAGTGGAATTGTTTTTTTTTTCAGATGAAGAGGGCAATCTGAAGCACCAAACATGAAGAGGTGGATTTCGGCCTTAGGGGAAGGGGGGGGGGGGGGGGGGGGGGGGAGTCACCGCATCCGGTGCTCCATTGATCCGATAACTGATGCCACAAAAAAAAGAAAGAGTGAGTGTGTGTGTACGTGTGTAGGTATGTGTATGTGTATATATGTATGTTCCCGCCTCTCTCTCTCTCTCTCTCTCTCTCTCTCTCTCTCTCTCCCCCGGCTTACCACCTCCCACCCAGCAGTTTTTCCCACATGAAATGCAGAGGCAGAATGGCGAAGGAGGAGGAGGAGGAACAGGAGGAGGAGATGGGGTGGGTAATGGAAGGGGAGAGTGAGTGAGGGGGTGGTGGGGTGGGGTGGTGGTGGGGGTGGGAAGGAGTGAACTCCAGGAAACTGACTCATCGATTGACACGGGCCGGTCACGCTGATTGAGCGCGGGGGGGGGGGGGGGGGGGGGGGCACAGTTACCGTGGGTGAGGACTGAAGGGTTATTACGCCGGGGGGGGGGGGGGGGGGGGGGTAGATGACTACACTGTCTGCAGCTCGCCAAGTCAATGACCAGTTCCACCGCGCCAGATCGACACCTAGGTGTAGCCACACACACAGCCAGCCGCCTCTATCCATTTCGCCTCCCCGGCGCCAAAACTGCGGTTGTCGAGGTGATAGGATTACCCTGATTAGTGATGGGGGGGGGGGGGGGGAGACGAGAGAAGAGTGGAGTTGAGAAAGAAAAACAAGAGAGGAGAGAGAGAGAGGAGCAGAGACAGAGACAGAGAGGCAGAGAGAGAGAGAGAGAGAGAAGAGAGCGAGCAGAGAGCGAGGGAGTGAAGCACAAGAGAGAGAGGAGAGGAGTGAGAGACGAGAGAGAGAGAGAGAGAGAGAGAGAGAGAGAGAGAGAGAGAGAGAGAGAGAGAGGTTGTTTGTGGCAACTGCGATTTCTTTACCTTTTTCTCTTTCTTTTTTTTGTACTCCCAGTTCTGAAAGAACAGGGAGTACTTTAGAATGGGAACGAAGAAATGCTGTGTGTGTGTGTGTGTGTGTGTGTGTGTGTGTGTGTGTGTGTGTGTGTGTGTGTTGTGTGTGTCTGTTGTCTGTCTGTCTGTGTGTCCGTGGTCAAAATGTGTTCCACATCGCTCCAGACAAAACTACTGGGTCGATCTTTCTAACGGCTGTAACGGCCTGTAACGCTTTTTCTTCTTTATGGAATATCTCAGAAAGTACTTGACCGATCTTTCTGAAAATTTGTAGGTATGTTCATTATGGGTCACGAATAATGCCGATGTTTTAGTTTACCCTTATAACCGTTACTAACGGCTGTAACGGCCTGTAACGGTTTTTCTTCTTTATGGAATATCTCAGAAAGTACTTGGCCGACCTTTATGAAAATTAGCAGGTATGTTCATTATGGGTCACGATGATGCCTGATGTTTTAGTTTGCCCTGTTATAGCCGTTACTGACGGTTGTAACGGCCCGCAACGGTTTTTTTCTTTATGGATTATCTCAGAAAATACTTGGCCAATTTATAAGCGGTTTGGATGATCTTGTGACAAATCGGATCCTCTGTCCATATGTAAGTGATGTAATGCTGAAATGGATTAAACAACCGTTAAAAACCGTTATTCTGCCGTATTTCTTATATATAGGTGGATTTTTTGGCATATAGAAAGGTTATCACACACAAATGGCACTTCTATATAGTGTTTTAAATTTGACCGTTAAAAACCGTTATTCTTACTATTGCCGTTGATTAAATTTTTTCACCTTCCGTGGGACTAATCTCGAAAGTTATTCGGCGTTTTTGAAACTTAGCTTATTTTTTTTTATTATGTTTTTATGGCATTGGAAGGTGATCACCAATGGCATTCCATGAGTGTTTCAAATCTGGCGTTAAAAACCGTTATTCTTGACATTGTCCGATTATGGATTAATTCGGTAATGTACAGGTTTTCAGTGAGAAATATACGGTTTCAAGGGTTACGGTTATATACCGATAACCGTTTTTTGGCTTTATGTTTTATTATTAGGTGTATTTAATGCAAAGTTTTTTATTTGAAAGGTATATCCAGACAATGGCACTTCTGCAGTTTTCAAAATTGTACCGGTAAACGGTTATTATTGACATATTGTCCGATGTTGGATACATTTGGTATGTACACGTTACTAACGGCTTAACGGCCCATAGGGTTTTTCTTTGTTATGGAATATCTCAGAAAGTACTTGGCCGATCTTTCTGAAAATATTTTAGGTATGTTCATTATGGGTCACGGATTGATGCCCGACATTTTAGGTTACCGTTTAGCCGTTATTCAACGGCTATAACGACCCATAACGGTTTTTTAATGGAATATCTCAGACAGTACTTGGCCGATCTTTCTGAAAATTTGTAGGTATATTCATTATGGGTCACGAATGATGCCCAATGTTTTAGTTTACCGTTGTAGCCGTTACTAAAGGCTATAACGGCCCTTAACGGTTTTTCTTTTTTATGGAATATCTTGGAAAGTACGTGGCCGATGTTTCTGAAAATTTGTAGGTATGTTCATTATGGGTCACGGATGATGCTCAATGTTTACGTTTACCGTTATAACCGTTACTAAAGGCCCATAATGGTTTTCTTCTTTATGGAAAATTTTAGAAAGTACTTGGCCGATCTTTCTGAAAATTTGTAAGTGTGTTCATCTATAGGTCACAGATGATGGCCGATGTCTACCAGAATAGGCATTACTAACGGTTAACACCAGCCAAGACGGTTTTTCCTCTTTATGGAATATTCACGCGTATTCAAGATAAACTGGGAGTCCGTTTATATGCTTTGCATCTTGTTTTTTTTTGTTCTTTTTTTTTTCTTTTTTGACTTTGTTCCTAGTTCCATCCGCCATTTTTGTCTTCATTTGTTTGAAGGTTATCCAACCTTTTTTTTTCACTACCGTGTTCCTGCCGCGAACTTATTTAGTTCCCTCGAATTTTCATATTTTCTACAACTTTCGTTTCCTACGGCTATATTTGTATTTACTGTGATCTTTGTTCCTAATGAGATTTTTGTAGTTACTGCGATATTTGCTTTTATGGCCAGTTTGTCTGTACACTAGTCTAGTTCCATGCTTCAAGGTCTTCTTTGGTCTTTGTTTCTACCGCGAACTTTGTCTCTTTTTGGCGATTCTTGTCCCTACTCGGATCTTCCGTCTTTGTTGCAGCTCCGGGAGCCGGAATAGCTCAGTTGGTAGACTCGCCGGACTCGTGATCCTGGGGTTGCGAGTTCGAATTTCGGTACAGGGGGATTTTTCCTCGGAGTTAACATTGGTTCTGACTCCATTCCCCATGCAGTCCTTCGAATGAGACTATAAACCGAGGTTCCGTGTGTGAACGCACGCACAACATCTTGCACACACGTCAAATCCATCACCACTTTCGGAAGAGAAGGCCAGTTTGGCCGTTGGTATGAATGACACGTTACACATAGCATGCACCTTCCCGAAGATGGAGTATGGCCACCTTAATGGCGGGATAAAAAAAAAACGGTCATACACACAAAACTCCACTGCCTGTCTATACAGGCAGTGTCCGCAGGAGTATCAGCCTGCGTGCGCAGAAAGAAAGAAAGAAAGAAAGAAAAGTTCCAGCTCGGTCTGTGCGCCTCTGTGTCGATCTTCTGTTCCACCTCAGTGGCATTACGCCCTCGCCGCTCATTCTGACCCTCGTCCACAGCCTCAGCCACAGCCGGTCAGTCCGCCGCAGCCCCGGGAACCGGCAGTCTCAAGGACCAGTTAATCTCAAGTCGACAAGAGGCAACCCACCGGAGGAGACACCGCACTGCCGCTGCTAAGTCACTTAGAAGGGGTTCGGTGGTGCCTGCTCTGATCGAAGGGAACCGGCAGTCCACAAGGACCAGGTAATCTCAAGTCGTC
>JAFLJL010015394.1:90912-98412 GCA_018398815.1 Conus ventricosus
TAAAAGACTGAAAAGGGCATTGTGAGATTTGTTGTAAAAATTCTGTCTGAGATGGGTTGTTTTAAAGGACATTAAAATTATGAAGTGATTTTCATCCCCCAATTTTTTGGGCCTTTCCCCAAAGTTTCGGTCAAAATGGAATTTGCTAAATCTATGAAAAATTTTTTTTTTTTAGGGGAAGTGCCCCCGAATCGAATTTGGACATAGCTACTTAAAAAATCGTGCCCAAAAACGAAATGTTTTTTTTTTTTTTCGAAATTTTTTTGAAAGACCTGTATGATTCATACTGCCCTTTACCCGAATATTACCCGCCATTCTTAAAATGAAATATAAATGAGTCTTTGTTAAAAAATTTTAAAAATGCACTGGCTTTTACCAACCGACGGGCAAAGCCATACATAAGAAAACCCTGTTTCACAAAAAATGTTTTTCTTTTTCTTACTCCCCCAAACCAGTTTTTTTTCCCTCTGTATCTAAAAAAAGAAGCTTCGGGTAAGCTTTTTTGGGGAAATTTTTTTGTTGTTCCTTTATCCAACGTCGTATCCGTATCTGACCCATTTTAAACATTGGAAGTAACCAATATGGGAATCTCTATTTTCTCCATATACCATTTTGTTTGGTGTTCGATTTGGGGCCCCCAAAAAAACTTTTACAAAGCCATTAGGGGGACCTTTTCTAAGCTACGAGTTCGGTATCCCCATATTTCAGGGGAATAAAATAATATTAAATCTTTTTTTTGGAATCAAATATCTTTAAAAATTTTTGGGCAGTCATTTCTTTGTATTTTTGAAAGCTCTATTAAAAAGGGGAAAAAATGTTTTTTTTCCCCTTGGTTGTTTAAATGGTCTGTACCTTTTTTGTGCTCAGTTTTGTAGAAAAAATTGAAACCCAGATAGCAGTAATGTTTACAACTTTATTTGTACCCCATAAAAAAAAACCATTGCTCTTTGTTTTGCCAAAAAACCACCTTTTTTAAAATCCCCATTATTTTTGTTTTTCTTTTTTTTACTTTAAAGGGTGCCATATTGTCGCAGCATGTTTTTTTAAACAGTTCAATTGATTTTAAAAACCCTGCGGGTGTGGGTTAAAATTTAAAAAACCACATCGTGGGAAAAAAAGTAGAAAAAAACAGTTCCAAAAATATCTGGCATCAAGGGAACTCCGTGTTTTCCCCTTTCAGAAAAGAAATCTCCCAAACTGTTTTATGAAAACTGAAAAAAGGTAGGGTTTAAATTTAACAACCTTGTCGGACCCCAAATTGGGACTTGGGAAAAAAATCGGGAAATAATCAAAGTTAGCTCTGACCCACGATAACAGGGAAAAAATTTACGGGCCCATTTTAAACGAACTAAAAAATTTTTCCTCTGTTTCCCTTGATTCCCCCCAAAATTCAAGAGCTTGTCTTTGGCGCCAGAATAAAAGGGCCCTTTTTGAAAGTCAAAAAATTAAGAAAAACACATAATTTCTGGCCTTTTTTGATCTAAACTTTTTGAACAATAGGGGTGAAGATTAAAATTTGACCCACAGTAGGTAATTCTTACAAAATCCTGCTTGACTTCTAAAATTTTCATTTTATTTTTTTCCCAAAAACCTTTTGTTAACCTTGCATTTAAAATTGGGGAATAACATTTATGTTGCAAAATTTAAGGGGAAACCCCCTCTATAATTTTTTGCGGGGTTTTTCTTCTCCTTTTTTTGAAGGGGTATTTTTGATTGCTTTGGGCCCATTCTTTTGGATAACACCTTTACTAAAACAAGACTTTAAAACAATTTAAAAAAGGAATTGGTGACGTTTTGAGTCCGCTTTCAAATTTCGGGGGACACCCCATAATTCCCACATGTTTTTACCGGGCTTCATTTTTAGGATGGCTCTCTTTTCTTCATCCTTCCTGTATCCTCATTAAGAATTTGGGTTAAAACCCTCTTTTGATATCAGCTCGATAACATAGCTTTCAAAAACCCTCAGTTTCAGGGATTTTTAAAAACACTTTTTTAAAGTGACTACCCCATTCATTAATTTTAAATTTTTTATCATTTGGTTAATTTTTTTTTTGTTTTCCGTTGGGGCCCCATTTTTCTTAATTTTTTTAAAAACACGGAGGAATTTTTAAATTTTGTTTTCAAGCTGTTCAGTTTTTTTGCGCAAAAAGGGCTTTGCCTTTTTTTTAGATATATTTGTATTTTTTTTGATCGTAATATTCCTTCCTTTCTTCATTTTTCCCAGTTGATTTTAAATTTTCTTGGGGCTTTTGGGCGGTTTCTTTTTTAGGGTTTAGCAATTCTTCATCAAACCATCTATTTTGGCCCTTTACTTTTTGTGAATATAGCATTTTTTATGCCTTTCAGTAACTTGCAGATTTCAAACCCCTCTACAAAAGTTTGGGGAGGCATTTCTTTCATTTTATTTATTTATCTGTTTCCCCTTTTTTAATTTCTTTGAGTTTTACAAATAAATTTTCAACCCATTTAACTCTTTTTTTTTTTCCCTGTTCTTTATGCTTTTCCCACCGTGTTTATCAAAGAAATTTTTGTATTTCTTTTTTCCTTGTGCTACTTTTAAATTTTAATTTTAGGAAAACAAACGATGTTAATTTTAGTGTAAAAAGGCAAGTTGGGGCTGATTCGATCACATTTTAACGTAGAGGAAAAATTTACATTCGACACAAAAATTTCACACGACATTTATGAAATAATCTTCCACAAGGTCCGGAGCTAGAGAATAAGGTTTAAAAAATATTAAACCCAAAAAAAAACCCTTTAGATAATCCAAATTTAAAAATAATACAATAAAATACATTTCAATGTCCCAAACAATTGTTCTCCAAACGTGTTGGGCAACGTCAAACTTGCGACTTTTTGCAAACTCCGAGGATTCGCTTTCAGATTTTTGTTCGAAATTCCCTTGTAATTGGGAGTAATTCTGACAAGCGTTTTGGGAATTTTAAGTCACCCCTTCAGTTTTTAACAAAGAAATTTACCCAACTCTTTTTGCAGGTATGAAAGGATTCTTCCAAAAAAAATCTTTACCAATTTTAGTTTTGGGAAAATTTGCCCCAAAAAGCTGAATTTTACGGGGGGAATGAAATAGATATGTACATTATATCTTTAGAAGTTCCAAAAAGTGATTTGTTTTTTTTTAGCCAAAATGTTTTCAGTATTAAGGATTTTTTTTGCTCAAACGTAAGTTCGTATCTTTTTTGAACCAATACCTTTTCCCACCCGGGTACCTCATGATGGGATAATTTCTTTGCCTTTGGGCACAAATTTTACAGTAATCACTCAAGTTTTTAGATTTTAAAAAAATTTTTTAAATTTACGAAAGTTTTTTGTTTAAACAAACAAAACCTGAGAAAAAATTTTTTTTTTGTTTTATTTGGGTTTTTAACTTTTTGGGAGAAACCCTTAAGGGTTTTAGTTAAAAAATTTCCGTTCTTTTTCGAATCAGTGGAACCCAAAGGGAAGGGCCAAAGGGGAAATACTATTCTTACAAATTTCAACGGAGTTTCTGTTTTCAACGAAAGGCCCGGGGAATTTCCCTTTTTTGGGGTTTTTTTAACGGGGGTTTTTGAAATCCGACGCCCCCACTGGACTGTGTGTTTTTCGACCCGTCCCTCGGACGAAAAAGTCTGAAAAGATTTTTGATGTTTTTCTGATTCGGAAGTGGCCTTTAGAAGGGGGCTGTTTTTAACGAAGGGCTTTTTGTGCAGGGTGGAGGAGGAGAGAGAGAGAGGAGAGAGAGGGGAGAGAGAGGGGGAGAGAGAGGAGAGGGGAGGGAGGGGAAGGGGGAGGGGGAGAGAGGAGAGAGAGAAGTGAGAGAGAGAGAGAGGAGAAAAGGGGGAGGAGAGGTGGAGAGAGAGAGAGAAAGAAAGTATTACAAATCATTTCATTTGAAAATTTTTTTTTTCAGGTATTGCGCCGCTACTAGAATTTCTGCGGTATAAAAATGGTGAAAGTCTAATTAAAATTTAAAAAAAAAAAAAGGCTTCAGGGAAATTTAAAAAAATGAATCAAAATTTCCCTTTGGGAAAATGATTGGAATCGTTGCCGGTTTTTGTTCTTTGGGTTTTTGGGTAGACGAAGGGGGGGGGGGGGGGGAGGGGGGGGTGGGGGGGTTTTAGGGGGGGTAGGCATGGGGGGGCAGGAAGAAAGAGAGAGTGTGCGTGCTGTGAAGTTCGCTACGGGAAAAAGGCGGGGATGAGGGGTTTGGGGGCCGGGAAAGGGGGTTTTTTTAAAAAGTATGGTGACTTTGTTTGTCAGTTGTGCCTTTTTGCTGAGGATTTGAAGTTATCTACTGGAAAAAGGGAGGGGTGCAAGCGTTGGGAAATTTTAAAAGCACGATCATCCCGGGCTGTGGGCGATGTCCCCGATGGTCAATGGGAAATGTTTTGACAAGAGCGGGTGTTGCGGGTGTTTTGGATGTTGTGGGTGTTGTCGTTAAAAATGTATAGGTTTTTGTCCCTTGCCCCCCATCTCCTCTCTCTCTCTCTCTCTTCTCTCTCTTTTTCCCCTCTCTCTCTCTCTTTCTCTTTTCTCTCTCTCTCTGCCCCCTATCACGCGGGGCACGCCCCAAAAAAGGGGCGCGGCTTTCACCAAAACCCCAAAAACCCCACCACCACACAACACACACACACCACACACCCCAACCCCCACCCCCACACACACCCACCACCACACAAACCACACACACCCCACACCAACACCACACACACACACCACAACACAGACAAAAATCATACAAAAAAAATTCCACACGCACGCGGCACCCGCACGGCACGAGAACCCCCACCACAAAACACCAACACACCACACACACACCCCACCCCACCACACACACACAAAACACCACACACACCACACAACCACACACCACACACACCACACACACACACACAAACACACCCCACCACAAAAATTTTTTGAGTAAATCGCACCCGGTTTTTAAAAATTTCGAACTCAACCGAAAAGAGAGCTTTTTAATGCCTTGACAACAACAAGGGTGTTCAATTCAAAAACGTTTTTATTTGGCTCACACTTCCCCCTGCATCCTAAACAACCAGGGCACACAGAGACGGATCCAAATCAACCCTAGGGGGGCAAGTGTTTCCTTTTCAGCAAACGTTGGACGGCATGTCAGGCAGCTGTTCTGGGGGAAACCAAAGAAGACTGCCAGACTGCGGAAGCAGAAACACCCCAGAAACTATCAACAAGACTTCCGAGGTTACCAGCCCTTCCCTGGAACCAGAGGTCCCTGGTGGAACATGTTTGATGTCCTTTTCCCAGAGTGGTTTTAAATCAACATCTGGAGACATTTAGTGCAGTTTTTGAGGAAATTTTAGTTATGAACTCTGTTCCTCCCACCTTAAGCGATACTTTTCTTGTTGTTCCTTCCGTTATCCAAACATTTTCCAAGTGTATGTGTTTTATCTAAGTGGGCTTCAAGTCCACAATTGTGACCTTCCACCACGGAATGAGTCGCTTGTCATTTCTCGGGTTTTCAGGTAGCAGCCAAAATAGGCACTAGGGGTGTCAGGAGTCGATTTTGAGATTTGGACCCTAGCTGATACTATCAGTTTTCCTGCACAAAATACACTAGGTGAATTGTTTATATTTGACTGCTTTCTGTATTAAAATGACATTTTAAAACACCTAATATGTTAATATTATGCTAAATGTGTGAATCTGTTTTTTATTCATGTTCTCAAAAGTGCTTCTCAGAGGGTTACCATCTTCAAAACACTGCATCTTAAAAACTAAAACCCGATTTAAAAATGATTCCCACCATTGAAAAGAGCAGTAAACAATACTTTAGAAAATATGTATATCTTAGAAACGCTTAGCTGTGACAAGCGACTCATTTTGTGGTGGAAGGTCACAATTATTTTGACAGTGAATTCATTTCCCCCCTTAACTATTTCCCCCTCCCCCCCTCCTGTTTTTTCGTCATTTTTAAGTCAGAAAGCAATTGTATTTAGCTTGCTTTCGCACCCCTGCCTGTTTTCATGATGTCATCTATGAAAGTTGTGCAATGAAATGTTAGATCTGTTTCCACAAATATCTCATTCAACATCTGGCGAATAACATGTATCAAGCACTTATTTTACAATCGCTCAACGTGAAAAAGAACAAAACTGCCCAAACTACCAGGTTATTATTATCCAACTGTATATGAGCAAGTTGAGGATACTTCTAAAATCAGTGCAGCTATATATATTAAAGAAGGGATAGATTACAAGTACGCCCTCCCCCTGCACCAAATAATTCTCACGGTTTACATTTGTGTGCAGCTCAAGTAAAATTTAATGAAAATCATACAATAAACGTAATTCTTGCGTACTTGCCTAAAGGACCCAATGAATTTAACACAGAATGGTTACATACTCTTCAAGATAAAGAAAGTGGCTGATGCAGGGGATTTTAACGCTCATTCCCCATTCTGGGATAAAGATTGTGCATCAGTTACTAGTAACCGCTTTGTTGAAAATATCGTTGATCTTGTTTATATATGCTTAGCGATGGCCGCATCACTAGAATCCGGACATCTCAACACACAGGGCACAGCAATTGATTTAACTTTGGTATCTCCTGTCCTAGCCCCAGACTGTAGCTGGGATACCTTTAACGATACTTTTGGAAGCGATCATCTTCCCATTATTATAACATTTAATGAAATGACAGATTGTTATGAATCTCACGTAGACAAAATTCCAAAATATAATTATAAACTTGCTGACTGGGAGAAATTCAAAAATAGTCTGGATGCTTATCATACTGAAGTGTTGATACTGATAACATAGATCAATTATATTCATACTTTACTTGTGCCATTCTTAGAGCTGCTGATGTAGCAATTCCAAAGTTCCATCCAGTCAAATCAAACAAACATTCAGGAAATATCTGATGGACACCAGCCTGTGATGCAGCCGTAAATAAGAAGAAATCAATGTTTAAGATATATCTAAAAGACAAATCACCAGAGAATATAAATTGCTAAAAGAAAAGCAAATCATCATAGCAATATGGTAATAGTGTAGGCGAAAAGGCAATACTGGTCCTCTTTCTGTACAAATGAAATTTCAAACCATACAGATCTCCAAAAAGTTTGGAAAAAGTTTCATGAAATGAAAAAAGGTGTAAAATTTGCCATCTTGTCCTATAAGACTGAAGAACAAGAATTCCGTCAAACTCAGAAAAGGCAGAATTATTCGCTGATATGTTTTCAGACTCTATGCGTCTAGAAGGTCTGGCCCATAAAATAAAACATATAGAACTGAAGAAGAAGGAAAAGATGAATACAAAGATCCAGTTAGTGACACAGTCACTTCGTCAATGCTCCAATTACTTTTGTGAAGTCAAAGATGCACTTATATCTCTTCCCAATAAGAAATCATCTGTAGGATTAGATATAGTTTCTAATGATATGCTTAAAACACTTGCCAGATAACTTTGTTTTATTGTTGCATAAATGTTTCAGAAATGTTGGGTTGAGGGTGTTATGCCAGA
>JAFLJL010015394.1:105912-108412 GCA_018398815.1 Conus ventricosus
ACTTTCTATTACCAGTTCAAAGGAATCGGTAGCCAAATTAACATCAACATTTCTATACAGTTTGTTTTCGCGTTTTTTATGCCTCTGAGTATATTTACTCATAGGATCTTCAACTTTTTAAGGCATGCCGCTTGATATATTTACTCATAGGATATTCAAACTTTTTTAGGCATGCCGCTTGATATATTTACTCATAGGTTGTTCGACTTTTTAAGGCATGCCGCATAATATATTTACTCATAGGATGTTCGACTTTTTAAAGCATGCCGCTTGATATATTTACTCATAGGATCTTCAACTTTTTAAGGCATGCCGCTTGATATATTTACTCATAGGATGTTCGATTTTTAAGACATGCCGCTTGATATATTTACTCATAGGATGTTCGACTTTTTAAGATATGCCGCTTAATATATTTACTCATAGGATGTTCGACTTTTTAAGACATGCCGCTTAGTATATTTACTCATAGGATGTTCGACTTTTTAAGGGAAGCCACTTAATATATTTACTCATAGGATGTTCGACTTTTAAAGGCATGCGCTTGATATATTTACTCATAGGATCTTCAACTTTTTAAGGCATGCCGCTTGATATATTTACTCAAGGGATCTTCAACTTTTTAAGGCATGCCGCTTCATATATTTACTCATAGGATGTTCGACTTTTTAAGGCAAGCCACTTGATTATTTACTCATAGGATGTTCGACTTTTAAGGCATGCCGCTTGATATATTTACTCATAGGATCTTCAACTTTTTAAGGCATGCCGCTTGATATATTTACACATAGGATCTTCAACTTTTTAAGGCATGCTGCTTGATATATTTATCATAGGAATCTTTCAACTTTTTAAAGCATGCCGCTTCATATATTTACTCACAGAATGTTCGACTTTTTAAAGCATGCCGCTTAATATATTTACTCCTAGGATGTTCGACTTTTTAAAGCATGCCGCTTGATATACTAACTCATAGGTTGTTCGACTTTTTAAGACATGCCGCTTAATATATTTACTCATAGGATGTTCGACCTTTTAATATATACCGCTTGATTTTCTAACTCACAGAATGTTCGACTTTTTAAAGCATGCCGCTTATATATTTACTCATAGGATGTTCGACTTTTTAAAGCATGCCGTTGATATATTTACTCATAGGATCTTCAACTTTTTAAGGCATGCCGCTTGTATATATTTACTCATAGGATGTTCGATTTTTAAGACATGCCGCTTGATATATTTTACTCATAGGATGTTCGACTTTTTAAGATATGCCGCTTATATATTTTACTCATAGGATGTTCGACTTTTTAAGACATGCCGCTTAGTATATTTACTCATAGGATGTTCGACTTTTTAAGGGAAGCCACTTAATATATTTACTCATAGGATGTTCGACTTTTAAGGCATGCCGCTTGATATATTTACTCATAGGATCTTCAACTTTTTAAGGCATACCGCTTGATATATTTACTCAAGGGATCTTCAACTTTTTAAGGCATGCGCTTCATATATTTATCATAGGATGTTCGACTTTTTAAGGCAAGCCACTTGATATATTTACTCATAGGATGTTCGACTTTTAAGGCATGCCGCTTGATATATTTACTCATAGGATCTTCAACTTTTTAAGGCATGCCGCTTGATATATTTACACATAGGATCTTCAACTTTTTAAGGCATGCTGCTTGATATATTTACTCATAGGATCTTCAACTTTTTAAAGCATGCCGCTTCATATATTTACTCACAGAATGTTCGACTTTTTAAAGCATGCCGCTCTAATATATTTACTCCTAGGATGTTCGACTTTTTAAAGCATGCCGCTTGATATACTAACTCATAGGATTGTTCGACTTTTTAAGACATGCCGCTTAATATATTTACTCCTAGGATGTTCGAACCTTTTAATATACTCAGAGGCATAAAAAACGCGAAAAAATAGAGACAGTGTACGATTGTTCACATTGTGAACAGGACGTAAGCAATGTCGTTGGCACGTGCAACATTAGCATACGTGGTGTCTTGGCCGGTTGTAAACCTTGTAACAGTGGGTGAATGTTGCCGGTCAGCGTTTTTGGCACGAGGAGTGCATTTGCCATGTGGACTACCTACGCCACGTGCATCAATGTGAATTGCAACTCAATGTGGCCCCCATTGTGGGGCTATAATTTCCAAACCCCAAAAAGTTCAAATCATCCCTTCCAGCGGCGCCAACATCATGCCGAGACTTTCTCTCGTCAAGATCGTTGCATAGCAATGGGGCAACTGCAGGCCGGGGTTCCAATGAGGCAGGTCGCTATCGCATTCGGAGTCCACATTTCCACCGTCTATCGCCTTCTGGACCGCTTTCAAGCAAGAAACACCACTGATGACAGACCGAGGAGCGGCAGACCGAGGGTCACCACAGCAGCCCAAGAACCGCCATCTTCTGCGTCAGCATCGACGGGAGCCTTTACCAAACCGCTGCCAAACACAGCCAGGAACACCGTCGGCAACC
>JAFLJL010015395.1:0-15000 GCA_018398815.1 Conus ventricosus
CTTTTTCGAAAAGACGTCTGGGGTGACCATTGGGATGACGAGGAGCGGTCGTGTCACGGTGGTCACGTTTTAATTTGACCACGGGTCAACCTGGCTGCTGCCTTTGTTGCAATATGAGAGAAGGTAAATATGTTCGTTCAAGCTCACCCTATCTTATTTTGCACGAAACCCCCCCTTTTCACATACAAGTCACGTCCTTCTCATGTCACTTTTGGCCAAAATTAACACCTTTTTTACAACTAAAAATGAACACGCAAAAACTCTAAAATCGACGTAATCGTTATTTCAAAATGGGGCTTACGTGCAAGATAAGATAGGGTGATTGTGAACAAAGATATTTACCTTCTCTCCCCATAATATAAAAATCATTATAAAAAAAAGTGCAAAACTCTTCGCATCTGGCCACATTACTGATCACCCCTAGGTCTAACTTGAGACCCTATGGCATAAAAATTAAGGGTTTACAGTAAGCTCTTCTACTTCCAGCACTATTAATAAATTAGAACAACCGGCTTTTCATCTTGATTAGTTATTTTTACATCTAATGAATTTATAGGCCCTCAATTAATTCTTTAAATTGACTGTTTCCAGCAAACTAATATAACTGATAAGCCAAAAACCTCCTAAATAACCATCTCGAAACATAAAAATGCTGCCAGATACAATTTAGTATTTGTTTTTAACTTTTGTAAATGGACATATACCAACATTGGTTCACAGAAAATCGCTGTCTACTGCCTACATACGCTTAAAGACCCCTTTTTAGCCTATGTTAATATATAGTTTTCCACTATCATAAAAGCCTAAAATTCAGCAACTTCTAGAAAAACGTACATCCCTTTTTTCTTTAAGTTCAGGAAATATTCATAGAATTATAAGATTTTGCCTTCATTATTTTTTTAACTTAATGCCAAAAGTGCTAAATCCTTCTCTAAAGAAACAAAGCTGTAAGCCATCGTATTGTAAATTTTTTAAGTAGATCGCCTTGTCTTCTTAACATCCACCCATTATTCTTAGCTCTTTTCAAATATGTTTAATTCCATTTTACTTTAAAACCAATTTCTCTATGACAATTCTGCACCTCCTCGCCTCATTGTCAATTGTGCGTTAAGAACACACTTTTTTGTTGTTATATAGATGGACATCTTTTTATAACAATTTTTAAAAACTATTTAAAAATGAACCTTTTAAATATATTGAAAGTGCCACTTACGATGTTAACGATTTATACCCCAAAGCTTTGGACATCACAATTTAACCATGCAGAGATAATCATATGGATTCCGTGAACTTGTAAACCCTAACTAAGATATTAAATCACGCCAATAAAGAATGATAGAGTCCATCCGCATGTCTTCCTCCCCTACGCTTTTACCAATCATTAAATTTTGCCATTACTGCCAACTAACTCAGCTTTTCATATGCAAACCATTAAACCACCCCAATCTTTTTTATACGCCAGTTAATAACTTTCATTTTAATACCATACAGACGAATACTAACTGAACTACAATCCCCCCTTCACGCCTAGACAACGCGTTTAATTCCTTTTAAAAGACCAATGACCAATAATGCATATAAAAATTGCATAATTAACATTCTCCCTTTCAAACTGACTTTAAACAAAAGTTAGACCGCAACATGGTTGAGGGCACATTGATTTGTGGTGTAAAAAAAGAATATAATTAAGACTACGCCTGGCCACACCTCTTTTCAACCAACAAACAAGTTCGATAGGTCAATTAACAAAAACATCCTAATCGTGGGGCAAGCATTTATCTTAGATGATATAATGCCTAACAATGCCTTTGGCAAAGCTTAATGGCTCATACGACATACGTTTAGTGCCTAGTAGTCGCAACACAGACTAATCTACATAGTAATCAATCTACAGGCTTATGATGCCCGAAAACAATATCTAGCTAATTTAGAAATCGATTAACGCCTTTGATTTGCCTTCCAGCATACAAAGATCAAGACTTCTTGCACTGCTAGGATCAAAGTTGACTTTTTTGTACAATGATTATACATCCTAACCTTCTACCTTAAATACAATGGGCATGAACAGAATTAAAACAATGAATCCTCATAGCTGAGGACACAAAACTTAGCACAATCAAGGCTTAAACACAAGCCTCTCCATCCATTTTAAAAAATACCTAGCCCAAAGAAAATATCCAGATAAAGCCCCCACACCCAAAAGCACCCAAAACACTCCACCGTTGATCTCCTCACACTGACAGTCATACTAGCGAAAAGACAAGCCCTCGGTGTATTTTTTAACTTTACTGATTAGCTATACTTTATTTCACTAAAATTAATCCCACAGCAACCACTCCTAACGTCCCACAATGGTCCCTATACCCAGCAACTTGCCTAAAGTAACCAAAACCCCACTAACAACACGGCCTATTACCAGGCCAAGCATCAAGCGCTTGGCACTAACTTCTTTAATATTTGCTAGATGATCAATTGTTTTCTAATCCAACTTTTACCAGGCTGAGGCGGACTACTGGCCCGGTTGGTGCACATACGCTGTAAAGCATAAACATTAGAAATACAAACCATCGCTGTTAATATCGACTATGGTAATCCCCTTTCTCTAAACAAGTCCTTATTCTTTGAGCTAGCGTAGTGTTTTCATAAATATTCTGGTTATATTTCTCTTATTCTTTTGTGTTTTGTGATGCTACTCCTCTGTTATAGAAACACTTCTAACCTTGCTTTCCGTAGCAACCTTAAATCTTGTAGTTTCTCTGTATTCTAGCCATTTCTTCTTCTGTCTCCACTAAATTGTTCTTCACTGCATCAGCGAGTTTTATTTTTTTCTTCTTCTATCTCTCTATCTAGCTCAACCAGTTTCCAATATTGTTTTCTATTCGCCCCGTTATTGTCCTAGACCAGCATTAAGCCCCAGGTGTCCACGCATGCAATGGTGACTCGGCAATTTTTTTAACTGTGTATCCTCATTAAAACTCGTTTCCAATTTCTCTTTTAGGTTCTTCTGCTCTTCTAATTAGTCTATCTGTTTTTTTTAATTCATCATCTGCATCTTGAGTTAAATCTTTAAAGAGGTATTTTTTTTTCCAGATTGTGTTGGCAGCCCCCGCTCCAATTCTTATACGACTAACGGCTTCGGCTCTAAGCTTCTAAAAGGTTTAATTGTTCCCTTGCCATACAATAGGGAGATTCGCCTAAATGGTGCTAGTATTTAAAAAACTTGTTTGGGCTTTGCGTTGAAGTACTTTTATACCACCCCACGCCCCCCCACCAGTTCTTACATACAAATGCCAACCATCTTCCTCAAAATCGTTAGGATCAAAACACCCCTACTCTCTTCCCGATGCGTTCTATAAATGATTCAATTCGCTGTCTCAATATTCTTGACGTTGTCAGGAGTAAAGAACCTCTCCTTTATGCTCTTCTTCAATGAGACCTATTCTTTCATCTTCCTTCTTCTTCAACAGATCTATTTCTCAAAACTTCAGCCATATTTGTTATTTTATATTTCTTTTTTGTTTTAATAAAAAAAACTCATATTGTACCTCGATCCCATACAGAAAAGAGAGAACCCCATGGCGTAAAAGGTAAAGGCATAACTGTAATTATGTAAATACTCCATCAACAGTTCAGCCCTGACAATTTTAAACATTTAGATCCCTGATCTTGGCGCTGGCGATGTTATAATTGCCAGCACTGCCTAAACATCGCATTCAAAATAATATTAGCATCGACAGACACTATCTACTTGTTTCTAATTTCAGGCAAATCGTTTAAACATATGCAATCAAACTGGAGGCAAGAAGTCTTTACTAAGCAAGCAACATTTTGCCCTCTATTCTGCGCTATCTGCCTTAAAAGAAAGAAAAAGAAAAGTATTATCAGGAATACAAAGCCCCAACTGCCTCAGCCCAGGCCTTATAGCGTTGATGCAAAGAATGATTTAAAGATGAGCAGTAGCAGAACATTTGGTAACAAGAGCATCCCTCTAAGTATGACTGTTTAGAAGACGCATATGCAATTACCAAGGCCACTAAAAGAAAAAACTTACTTATGAACTGACATTTAATCCCTACGTTCTGTCCTTCTTCTGAAGACCTTTTACTAAATACACATCACGACATTTCTCTGAGTTGATTTGTTACTAACCCCAACTTGGGGCGCCAAACAATCTTAACCCATTTAAAAATAAAACTTATTTATAATAGAGGGTATACACTCCATTACAGAAAATATAACAAAAGACCTCTCTGAACTTACATCTAATTCCGTCCCTCTAAATCTTAAAAAGGAATTTTTTTCTTGTTTACTGAAAGGACAACTCCTTTTCAAGAGAAATCAAACTTTTTTATTATCCAAAAAGTGAGAAGTTGACTGTGCAATATATGGCAATTCTGATATCAGATCAGTTTATTCGGGCCGACTTTACCTCACCAACACTTCGATGAAATAAAAAGTTTTCGCTGAGTACAGAAGAGCCGCCGTTGATCGTTATGTAAAAAACTTCGCCGTTATATGTAGACTCGAATCTACGTTTAATAACCAAATATGGGCTTGGCTGATTTTTATCTCATTTGACAACAGAGTGTTGGAAAGTGAAAAGGTACAAGATGGTAATAAAAATAAATATTCACAAGAAATCAGACGATACCCCCAATAAAAATGCATGTTTTTATGGTTTGTGATGCCCATTAAAATAGAAAAAACAGGTTAAAAACGTGGCTTATTAAAATGCAGAAAATTTTCTAATAAAACAATGGATATTTAAGTTTTCTGCCCATAGATCCACACTTTCGCTTAGCTGCGGATTTACTGGGTGTGGAAAACTGTCTTCGTACTTGATTTGTTCCAAAAATATACAGGTTTCATACAGCACATTGTTATATTCTGACCAACCAAAAGCACAGCAAGTCTTACAAAAAAGGAATTTATTTGACAACGAAAAATATTTTTTTAGTGTGAATCCTCGACAACTGACGACTGTTTAAACATTCAAGACTATTTGGAGGGAACGAAACACTGGTTATTATTGATGAACTGTTCACCTAACGAGACATTGTTAAAAAGAAAACTCTGGTAAAAACTAGCCCTTTAGTGCGCCACGCTAGTTTCTGTGTGGCGCTAACTCAAAAATACAAATGCTGTCTTAAAAACTTTAATCGCAGTTAAAAATCGTCGTATTATTTTATCATTAAAAGACCAAAAGTTATTGAAGAAGTTAAAGTGATAATTATATAATAAGGGACAAGATGACTAAAAAAAATAAAAACAGTGTAAAAAATCAAGCACCTAAGCTATGCTTACGGACTGACCCCCCTTTCAATACTTTGTTAGGATAATATGTTTATTATCGATTGTTTATAACAATTTTTGTATTTTAATTTAATATTAAAAAGAAGTCTCGAGGGCCAGAAGCAAACGCTGCTACTCCTAAAGCGTTTGCAGTAAGCTAAGACTCTGGCAGACACAGCCGAGTTGGATCTGATAGGTGATAGAAATGCTTATGGATTTGAATACCATTGATGAGTGTACAAACAACAGAAATTGCAACAAAAAACGACAGCAATATCCTAAACTAGAACATAATGAAATCTAGAAACAACTGATTATGCAAATAGAATACAGGCTTTATAGACAAGACAATAACTGTCCTTCTAGCCTGAAATTAACTGATTTTAATTTTGACTTACGAAGCCCCAATATACTTTGATAAAAAAAACACAATTTCAAAAGCTTTTGAATCATCCCTTCTTACTAGTCTTGTTCCAGAACAAAAAAGCTGATTGTAAAGTTACATATAAACGTGAATATGCTGTCAGAAAGAAGTCCTAGTTGAAGTGGGGATACACATAACCCTAGACTTTATCCCAAATCCACAATGCCTAACACTGCTACTTTGATTTTGTTTTATTACTTTCTCCAGGGATCGAATCTAGTTTCGCCAGAACAGTGTTAGCAAGGGAGTACAATTATCGTCTGGAAAACTTGATGGACCCTCTTAAGCTTGTTATGCCATTTACGAAAACGGGGATAAAAAACCTTCCTCATCATCTGACAAGTACTGAAGGTTACAAAGACAACTAACAGTAATCGACTTTATTTTTCATTAAGTATTTATTTATTGCCGTTTTTACTCTGTTGGTGAAGTCTACCAAAAGGATTAATAAGAACATTTGTACAAAATTAATTTGATTAAAATTGGAGGTCAAATCAGTTTAGATTAAAGCAATAACGGCACATCAAAGAAATAGAAAGTGATTTGATAAGTAGAGGGTTACTAGAAAGAAATATGCTAAAGCTTAAATAACTCTTTCATAGTATTATTCTTTACCTTCTCATCAGCTGTACTAGCATAAGTGCTGGGTCTAGGGTGCTGTTTTTACTCCTGGGCGGGGCGCCATCCTTTCCATTAGGGCCTTGGTTAGTTTAGCGCCAGTCTATTGATTGTAAGTGCTGTTTTCAATAAAATTAACTCCTAAATTACAAAAGCAACAACTGCATGTACCCTAGCATCAGCAAAACTTGTTCATTAAGAATCAGACATAACAAATCATTACAGGATGAAAACATTACAGACAAGAATTTCAAAATCTTATGGCCGATGTAGGATTACCAACAACAAAAAATTGAACTTCAAAAGATGGGAGAAAGATCTTTACTTCAACACGAATAGGTAGACACTGATGCAATTAAAAGAACATTGATAAAACAAACACAAATCCAGTTAATCCCAAAATAGCCAAAAAAAAAAAGTTAAACAAAATAAGTTGCAAAAATAAATTACTATTTTTTGGTTAACTCAACTGTGTTTGGCGGACATCTTCAGCTCTTCACGAACAAACGATCTTTTTAGGGCACTTTTTAGAAGAAGAGACCCTCTTAAATAATATACGGGAGGGGATGTTTTCATGAATTCGCTCTACTTCATATACATCTACGCTCCATTTAGGAAGTGCTGTACTCTAATATTTCTAAGCACGTACGTGGCCTTCTGCTCTCCAGCTCACTTGCAAGTATCTTACGATTTATAGTCCAAAACGGCAAGAGTTTTTGAGTTGCCCCTGCACATCTTCAGTAATGCTAATTTTGTTTTAATTTGATCGCGTGTACTGTTTAAGCCTTGCTTTAATCTTAGACATTGTTCATGCACTAAGACTCAGGCAATCTCTATCCCTTTCGGTGTTGCATTCTCGGACTTCGTAGTGTCCCATAATTTCTCGTGATATTGATAAGTAAACATGCGTTCACTAGATTCTATTAAGTTTCTACAGGCTGTGATCGTTGGTTCCTGGAGCCCTCGCTGAACTGTAACATATAGTTTTAAAAAACACTATTTTGACACAGAACCTTTAAACACTTGTTCATCATCAACCTGATCACCTAGATACTTTAATCCTCGCATGGATAGTTGTTGGAAGCCAACACCACTGCAGTGACTTTTACCTTAAAGGCTCAGCGTCTTGGTATCTTGAAGCCATGTCAACAACTGTCAGAGCATGACGTAAACGTGTTTTTCTCTAAATTTTCATGTAAGATACAACATCCATCTGGTGGTGTCATTTTGAACTGAGTGAACAATCTAGCCTTATGATTCGTTTTGGGCAGGCAAATATATTTTGCCAATTCCTGTTTTAAACCATCTTTCCGCATCTGATTCAACAACTCTACTGCTTTACTCTGTTTTCATCATCTTTTCCTTTCCCTATAACCCTTTAGAGAAGAATATATTTTGTACTTCGTATTGTCGCAGATTTAAATGCATTTTATTTTACACAAGAAAGTGAGCAACCAAGATAGAGACTAGTCATGCAACTGCAATAAAAACTATCTCTGCAGTCTTCTGGTTTATCAGATGGTTCATAAAAGCAACAGTCGGGCGGTGTGATGTTAGAAAACTCTTTCCTGTCACTAAGAAAACTCAGTCATTGCGTCATGCAACGGCGGTAAATGTTGCTCTGCATGCCCCTGTCTCTTAACTTGTTAGTAAAAAATATAAGTGAGGCATTTCGTCTTTTGCTCGAAGCTCTCTTGCCTGGCTCAATCTTCTATGGCCTTTGTTAGGCGTTCTCTAATCTCTTCTTCGACCGCAATGTTACTAAACACATATATTGCTCCAAGAAGCTAAAAAGTTTAACAATAGCTCCCCCACCATCAGAACCAAAGCCAGACATCTTTTTATAAATCAATTATTTTTCTAATTAATCTTTCTATCATTAAAAGGTTCGACGGATCCCTGTAACAAGAAATTCTTTGAGCAATCCTCCCTCATAATTACAACGATAACTTGAACAACGTCCCGCAATTCTTACCTCCTTGTCCATCCGCCCTCATTTTAACATTTTTTTGCTAACACAACACTATAGCCTAGACTAAACCGCTAATACCCAGAATGGTAAATCGTAGTGAAAATCTTTTTTTCCACTCATCTTTTTTTATCTAACTAATAATTAAATAAAAACCTACATTACGAAAGACTGCTATGCTTTTTAATCAATAATCTTTGTTGTTAAGCTAAAAATAAAGTTGCAACTAGTTTTGTCGATCTTCTATCGTTCCCATGTGGGCAAGTTTTATTCCTAACAAGCATTTTGCAGGGTTGAATAAACTATAACACCAACGATAGCCACTGCATATTAACCACGTTAAAACCTCATGGTTTTAAAAGTATATATTATTTTTTTTTATGCTTTTTAAAATGATTGTACGAACTATTAAAGTGTAACAAGCAACTACTCTGTAGACCACTGGCCTAAATAAAGATTATACGCTCTACTGCGGTAAAAACAAAATATTTTAGCACGAACTAAGTTCCGAACAATCACAACTGTCTACTTCCAGACGTGTGATAAGTACTATCTAGTACACACAGCTAGGTCAAAATGGTTAGATCAGGGTCTGACAATGATTATTTTATATGCTAAGTTAGTAAGTAAGAATGCGCAAAAATAAAAACAAAAAATAAGAGCGCCCATTGATTCAGAAGAAGATTTAAAATATACTTACACAAATCCATTTTTAAACACGTCCCCTGAAACTCTGCAGAACATGTATTACAGATTGAACATGTTTATGCCCATTCATCATGGGATTAATTACTTGTAATCATATTAATTTTGATCATATTAAATAATCGCAATAAAAAAAAGGACGATCAAGAAGAAACCCGCAACACCACAGGAGCAAGTGAATTACCACAAAGTGAGTGCCCGCAAGTGAATGTACCAACAGATTGGAATTTACTACGACTAAAAACCTGCTGTTGCGGCCCATAGACCTATTGAATGCACTGCAGACTAAAAACAAACCAATCAGCAAAACAAAAATTGTTAGATATATCAACATGCTCCACATCCAACAACAACCAAGTAACACAACACAATCGCAATCCAGTTTAACAACAACACAATCCATCATAAATTATCATTATGTATAAGCCTGCTGCTGTTTTTGGGTTTTGTGACATACAAATACTTAACACCATACCTAGCAACAAAGTTACAAGCCCCCACAGAAAAAGAAAAGAACCCACTTCTGCAAAAAAAGTGCAACCTCCTCTGTAATCCATGGTCGATATTAGTTTTTAATGAACTAGATAAAGTACAAGTTATAACTAATAAGTACAAGTTAGTTATTAAGAAATACTTTTTATTAATGCCAATAAATTACATTAAATCAAAAAAATTATAAGTTATATATACTAAGTAGTTCTTAAGTAATTCTTTTAGTTTTCTAATAATTCTTGTAGTTCTTAATTAAGTACAATCAATCATCAAGTTAATCTTTAATTCTCCAATGCCCTTCAGCAGATGAAACCAGATTACGTAATTATCTTTTATTGTTTAGCTAGTGATTTTTTGTTTACAGCATTGTGTTTACGTGATAAAGTAGAGCGCAGATTACATGTTTATAAAATACTTTGTTTTCAAAAGAGCTTGCTTTGTATTTCGTATTATATTTTGGTAACCAACTTCTTTTCTTATGCCCTTAGCCTTCCTTTAATACAATGAAGTCGCGGCACGCTATAAATACATCTTTGACCTCAAACCAACATATTCGTTATAACTGTCCCCAGTAAGTCATCCTCATCTTCCAATTTACTTTCTTGTTTACATTAATGTAAAACTCGTTAGGATAGTCGCATGCGTCCGTACCACCCTCAACTCCTTTACTACTCTTTTCTAAATCCTTAAGAAGTCTTCATTGACTCTAGAATAAAACTATCATGGTCGGGTAAAGACTCTTGCTTCGGGAACCGTGGGTTAAAGAGTCGACAAAATCTAACATCAATAACTTGACAACTTCTAATACAGTAAAAACCGATAAACACGCTTGTCCAACTAAACATTCCTTTTCTTTTTCTTCATCAATAATGCAACCAGGCCTGTTGTTAAAGCTTCTAAAGTCCTTGATATTTAGTTTAGAACAACTTAATTGCTTTTTTCTGTTTAACAAATTTTTTTTGTTTTACAAGCGTTCGATTGTGTGATTTTCCATATTTTGCCAAAACCCTGTTTTCAACATTTAAAGAAGTCCTTTTTCTGAAGCGTCATTGCTTGTTCTAAATCATTTTCTTCTTGATGATGCCTCAATAAAGGCGCTTGATCTCAGATAATTATTCTGTAACACTGTCAACTGTAATCTGTGTTTTAATAAAACGAAGGATCCTGTAATGGCACACATATTTAGTTTTATGCTAAGATTAGGCCCAGTTTAGGAGTTCGATGGACTCCACTTTAATCTTTCGGCACTAAGGTATTCTTTTGAATCGTGTAATTCTTTAGGAATCCTAAGTCTACGCCAAATTAGTCCCGCTGATATCAGGCGTAAGCTGTGTCCCTGAATAACCTAACACAATTAACATCAGAGGCCTTTTAGCATATAAATTTCTCAGTGGAAGTGGTTGACTCATCACATCCATACAGATTGTTGGCGTCTAAGTACATTAATAATTGAATGTTTGGTGGGTCATAATCGTCTAAATAACTTGATGTTGGCTTTCAGTAAGATGTGAGCCAGCAAATACCTCCCCTCAGCCCATCTTCAATCATCTGAATGGGTAATCAGAATTAAGTCAAACTGGATTTTGCAGACTTTAAGAATGTACCCAAAGAAAGGCCTGGCAAGATTTAATTGTATGAGTCTAACTTAATGTTCATGCATGTAAATCTGTATTCTAAAGAACTCTCGAATAAACACACGTCAGCCATAATAAAAATATTCTTCGTAATAGTCCCATCTTCGACATTGTAATCTTCCAGCTTTCTGAGCGTATTCATAGTCAGCATCCGGGTCATTATGTCTTTGCCTCTAAGACTAAAAAGAAACGCCTTTAGGAGGAAGCGATCCCTTCATCCAAACCCTATCCACGAGTTCCATGAGACATAGGTAAACACCTTTATCACTAAAAGATGTCAAATATTGTTTAGATTGGAAAAAGTCTTTGTAGAGATCCGCAAATTTATCCTAACTCCATCAGATGTTGGGCTGATCCAAAAAAGACTGAAACAATCAAGAGTAAAGTCCAGTACTATTCTGAATACTGTGCAATGCAGGTAACCCTCTTATATTCGATGTCACTGCGTGCATGATACAATAGAAATCCGTAGCCTCGTAGGTTTTTTGAATAAGAACACCAGTTTCCCATTTTTTTGGGGGTCAACCCTTAATTGAAGAATTACAATTGTTTCGCGCCGCCGGTCCCCTTCTGAACTTTCCAGTAATGTGATCGTGGTCTCTTATACTGTCACGTCTTTACCTATGAGGTGTATACTCTAAGCCGCAAATCTAACATGGTGTAGATAGTCATGCCGTTCTTGTCTCAGAGTCATAATCATTGTCTGAAAGTTTATTTGGTTGGAGTAGTAATTGCAAAGTTTGTTTCATCTCATCTTGCTCTAAAAATCACTATCTCAGTGGACCTCTTAAATCTCGGTTGTGTGTGCCTCATCGACCTAACAACATTAACGCATAAGAACAGATCTATGTGCGGTTAATAAGTGTTTGTTTTTTGTTCTTGCTGATGTGACCATATACTGCGCAAGAGCGTTCAAAGTCCGCATAAAACCACGTATGGGTCCTCATTTCCTTTTGTATATTGTAAAACTAACTTAGACCCTGGTTTAGGTGTGGATTCGGGTGTTTCACAGTCTACAAAACTTTTACAATGTTTCTTATGACTGCAGCTCTACTATAGTAGGGATTCGGACTCAAAGCCACCTTCTACAAAGCTTTATAGCATGATTCGTTGATGTATAGGCCATAAGTCTGCTTATTGTTCTATGAATAACATAATGGCTCTTTGTACTAAACTGCAAACAGAGCACTCTAGCATGTTTGTTAAGTGTTCACCAAAAGTGGGAGCGTGGGAGAAACCCTTAGAGCACTAGATCGCTTCTACAGACCATGTGGATACGTTTAACAGTGATTGTTTGTGTTTTGCCTCAAACTGAGATATACTTCCTATAACTTACTGGAAGGTTTGTTATTACCGTTCAGCTCTTTGTTTGTATGCTTCATATTGATACTCTTTCTTCTGCGTTCTTTATAACAGATGTAATGCGCTAAACCGCACGGTGTTAAAACACATAAAACACATGCTGTCAGGATTAGTATTGTAAGACTGCTCGTTTTAAAACTAAACTCCTTGAAGAGAAGGTAAAATTGCCCAACAATAGGAAGAACTTTGTTTTCGCCAATCTAATTTTCAAGACTTGTTCTTCAAACCAGCCAGAACCCCTTTAACTTGCCTCCTCACGTGGCATGGTTAAACGTGTAACATTAATCAGGCCCATTCAAAATTAAGTCGCGATAGGCTAATAACTTCTTTCTGTTAGTTGAAACCCAAACTTGCATGTTATCCCGGCAGGCTTAATATAAACAATCAGAAGAACGGCACACAGCACTTTTACGGGCGGTTTCGCGTTGAAGAGACTCCTGGATTTTAGAGATAGCGGTGTGGTCACGCTGTCATGAACTTCGAGGGTTTTAAGATTGTCCATGTCTACTTCACTAAACATATTGCTTAATTGTTTTGTCACTGTTCCACACCTTTTCACCAGTTGCGGCTGGCAGTTTTTCAAATCTTAACTCAGACACGCTTGTGCGCTCATTTTTTTCACTCAATTATTTACGTAAATTAAAACAATAAAATGTAAATAAAAGTAAGTAAAACCACTTCTTATTCTTCACCCAAGCGTTGCACAACACTTCAAACACGTTAACCTTACAATAACACCTGCCAATATTCTACTTTTTCGATCACTAACATCATGTTTCATCACTTATTCTTCGTTTAAACATTCACTAGAGCTTAATGAGATGTTTACAAGCATCTCAAAACAAATTCACTAAAAGCAATGTGAGTAAGCTTTCATTGTTTCATCAAATAGAGTTCTGTACAACTTTAAATCAGATTCACGAGTTCGCAGCCCATTTATAAATCTAAAATAAATCAAAAAATTTTTGAAATTCAGCTGTTATTTCATAGTTCTGTTCGAATCGTAAACCAGATCTTCAGTAAAGGCGAATAGCTACTCCTTCAGGCCTAGAAAACATCAGATTAACATCTTCAAGCCATATTATCAACTAAAATCAAACAACTTGATAACGTTGGGCCAAGAATCTGGTATTTTACTACGGCCTTCCACTACACTTTCCTCTAGATCTATGCGCTCCAAAAAGACCAGTAATTAATTTCGTCAAACCTCTCTTTAACTGATGTATCACCCATTCACGTCCGCCCTCCGCCCAAATTCTGCATATGTTACTAAGCCTGTAACTACGTCGGCTTCATTTTTAAACTCAAATAAAAACGACAATTAAAAAATATGTAACTCCGCACATAGGCCCTTAACCGCTTCCGAAACCACGCGTGCCAAAACGATCAATAGCTGCTGAGTCTATTTAAGCTCTGGGTTTTTTTCCGCTCTCTGCAACTTGTTTCTCTATATTGATTTCTACCTTCCTTTTAGCACACACACCACAGAGAAATCAATAACAATCAAAATAAGCAAAACAATGATATGAAAGGGATGTACTCCCTGTTAATATGCATAAAAGTAATTGTCTTCCCCTTAATAAATTAATTCTATTTATAGATCATGAAGAGAATGAATTTTAACAGGTGTGTATTTTTGGGTTAATGTCTAAAGCTTTTATATGAATATGTACAAAGTACTACTAAAAACACTTTAAAGCACAGTTGTGGTTTTAACCTTAAAAACTATCTCTTGAGAAAATACAATTTTAAGAACAGTCCACTTAGTGCATAAACACCATAGAATTCTAAAGCTTTCATGTGCACAGTAATATATAAATCCAAAAAGTGTAATTGGAAATGCCGGCATGGTTTTGTACTTGTTTGCGGCGTTTGAAAGGCTAAATTTGGCCCTCTTCTCTGGTTCTCTCCCTCTTATGACTCTTCCCATTTTCGTTTGTCGGTTCCCTAGTCACGGGCGCGCTATAAACGCCCGCAAACCACAATGTGTTGTCGGTCACGGCGCGGCTATAAACGCCCGTAAACCACAATATCTGTCCTGGTCACTGGCCGGCCTACAAACCCCGTAAACACAATGTGGTGGTGTTTGTTGTGTCCTAGGAAAGTCAACTGAAAAGGGGTGAAAGATTGCCCCAATTAGACAAACTGAAGCACAACCATATAAGAAATACCACTATTAGAGGCATGTCCCAAAACTCTTTCGCATCTGCCACATACATCTGTATCCCCTCTGGTCGGCTTGAGGCCCTAGGGCGCCATAGGGTCTCAAGTTTAACCCGTGTGACATAATGTGGCCAATGCGACGATTTTGGCACTTTTTTATAAAGATTTTTTATCTGGGGAGAAGGAAATATCGTTGTTCACGATTCACCCTATATTATCTTGCAACGTAACCCCCATTTTGAAATAATGATGACCGTCGATTTTTAGATTTTAGTATGTAAAAAAGTGTGTATTTTGGCGCAAGAAGATGACATGAAAGGACGTACTTGTATGGAAAAGGG
>JAFLJL010015395.1:21846-42375 GCA_018398815.1 Conus ventricosus
TGAAATCCTTTGCAGTAACCACACGACATAACAAGGTCAGAATGGAACCATTTCCAACAGAAACGTTACACAGCAAAAATGAAACCTGGATCAAGAAAACAAACAGAAATTCAACATTCGACGTAACCATGGGATCATATGATGGTGCAGAAACATGCGAACTGGTCGGACTGTTCATGCTGTCCAACATCAGAAAAACATGGAAAGCAAGTTGGACTATACAGAGACGATGGCCTTGCTGCACTAACCAACAACCCAACAACCATTGAAAATAAGAAAAAAGAACTATGCAAAGTCTTCCAAAATCATAACTTAAAAATCACCATCGAAGCAAACAAAAAGGTAGTGAACTACTTAGAGACATAACACTTGACTTCAACAACCACATATATAAACCATACAAGAAACCTAATGACACACCTATTTATGTAAACATCAAAAGTAACCATCCATCATCTGTATTAAAGACCATACCCAATGGCATAAACAAGAGACTATCCAATCTGTCATGCAACGAAAGAGTATTCAACAACGCAGCAGTAGAATACCAAGAAGCACTGCAAAAAGTGCTTATAATTATAAACTACAATACAACCCAGATAACAACATGAACAAAAGCAAGAAAAACAGGAAAAGAAAAATCATATGGTACAACACCCTATCCCGACGGGAAACTTAAAACAAACATGGGGAAAGAATTCTTTAAAATCTTAACATCACCGTTCCCAAAAGAACAAAACTGTCATAAATATTCAACAAAAAAACACCGTCAAACTGTCATATTCATGTATGCCCAACCTCAAAAATCTAATTGATGCATCCAACAAAATGAAAACCAACACAGTAAGAAGGGTGAAGAAAGGAAATCTTGCAATTGCACCAAAAAAGAGCAGTGCCCCCTAAGCAAAACTGCCTCAACAACAATATTGTATACCAAGCCACTGTGACATCAGAAAATGAAAAAGAAACATATATAGGGATTACTGAAAACCACTTCAAAACTAGATATGCAAACCACTAACAGTCATTCAATAAAGAAAAATACAAAAACCAAACAGAACTGAGCAAATACATTTGGGAAAACTTAAAGATGCAAAAAATAAACTATAATATATCCTGGAAAATCATAAAAAGGGCATCACCATACAGTAATATTTCAAAAAGATGCAACAACGTTTAACTGAAAAAATGGCTAACACTATGTGAACCACACTTAGGAACTTTAAACACTAAAACAGAAATAGTAAACAACTGCAGGCACAAATGGAAATTCGTTGTTAGTGAACGCACCCCGAACAACAACCTGAAAACCTTAAACAAAAAACACGACAACTAACCCGCACGTGAAAACAGTTACAACTGGGCCCCACACGCTATATAACACCGGCGGTGGGGTGACCCAAACATCATCCTGAAGAGAGCCAAGAGAGCTTGAAAACAAATTTGTAGATTTTTTAATACTCCTTTTAATACTTGATCTTAACAAATGTTGCTCTCCAAGGGGTCGAGCGCTTTAGAGAATGTAAATATCTTCGTTCAAGCTCACCCATTTATTTTGCACGAAAACCCCCCTTTTCGCATACAAAACACGTCCTTCTCATTTCACTTTTAGCCAAAATTAACACTTTTTACAAACAAAATTAACACGCAAAACCTCCAAAAATCGACGAAAATCGTCAATTTAAAATGGGGGCTTACGTGCAAGATAAGATAGGGTGATCGTGAACAAAAATATATTACATTCTCTCCGGGGGCATAAAAAATTAAGGGTTTACAGTAAATCTCTTCTACTTCCAGCACTATTAATAAATTAGAACAAACAACCGGCTTTTCATCTTGATTAGTTATTTTTACATCTAATGAATTTATAGGCCCCTCAATTAATTCTTTAAATTGACTGTTTCCATCAAACTTATATAACTGATAATCGCAAAACCCTGCCTTAATTGACGGCAGTGCTCGTAGAACAGTAGATGGCTGGCCAATTAAACAAATTAGTATTTGTTTTTAACTGTTGTAAATGGACATACAACATTGGGTTCACGAGAAAATCGGCTGGTCTACTGCCTACATACTCATAAAGACCGCTTTTTAAGTGCATATGTGTTTTAATATGATAGTTTCACCACTATCATAAAAGCCTAAAATTCGAGCAAGGATTCTAGGAAAAACGTACTCCCTTTTTTCTTCAAGTTCTGGAGAATTCATAGTAATTATAAGATTTGCTTCATTAATTTTTAACTTAATGCCAAAATTGCTAAATACTTCTCTTAAAGAACAAAAGCTGTAGTAGCCATCGGGTATTTTTAAATGTTTTAATAGATCGCCCTTGTTCGTTCTTAACATCCACCCAGTTATTCTTAGCTCTTTCAAATATGTTAATCCATTTTACTTTAAAACCAATTTCTCTAAGGGCAATTCTACAACTCCTGCGCCAATTGAGAATTGGGTACGTTAAGAACACACGCTTGTTTTGTTGGGTTATATAGATGTACATCTTTTTTTATAACTATTTTAAAAACTATTTCAAAAAAATGGCATCTTTTAAATATAACGAAAGTGCCACTTACAATGTAGGAGCGGTTTATAACCCCAAATCTTTGGACTTCAGTTTACTAACCATTGCAGTAGACGACTCATACAGCTTCCAAGTCAGACTTGTAAACCACTAACTAAATATTTAAATCCGCCAATAAAGAGTGATAGAGCGCCATCAGCATGGTCATCTCACCCTATGACGTTTTACCAGAATCAGTTAAATTTTGCCATTACTGCGCAACTACTGGCTGTGGTGTTTCATATGCAAACCATTTAAACCACCCCAATTTTTAGTAAGGTCAGTATATAACTTTCATGTTTATTACCAGTACAGACGAATACTAACTGAACTACAAGTGCCCCTTCCAAGCGACAACGCGTTTAATCCATTTAAAAGCCCAATGGACATTAATGCATATGAAAAAAATTTGCAATGAATTTAACATTAATCCTTCAACTAACTTTAGACAAAAGTTAGACCGCAATCATGGGTTAGGCACATTGTATTTGTGGGGTGCAAAAAAGAGAATATAATTATGACTACTGGCCTGGCCACGCCGCTTTTCCCAAACCCGACAACAAGTTCGATTAGGGTCAATTGAACAAAAACATCCTAATGCTTGGGGCAACATTTATCTTAGATGAAAGTAAAGGTCTAACAATGCCAGGAGTGCAAAGGCTTAATGACTCCATAAGAACATACGTTTGGTGTCTATTAGGAGCACAAGACAGACCAAGTCTAGCATAGTAGATCAATTACAGGCTTTGATGCCAGAAAACAATTTCTAGCCAATTTAGAAGATGCTATTAACTCTGCTGTTGATTTGCCTGCCAGCATACAAAGGTATGTTCTTGCACATGCTAGGTCAAGGTTGACTTTGTTGTAGGTCATGGATTATACATGCTACCCTCTGACCTTAGACTACAGATTGGTATGATACAGAATTATAACAATGAAATCCTCATAGCTGGAGACGACCAAAACTTAGGGCACAATCAAGGTTTAAACACAAGGCCCGCTCCATCCATTTTAAAAAAGTACCAGCCCTGAGGAAAAGAGATCCAGTCATATCGCTCCACAGTCAGAAAGCAGCCCAGAAAGCACGCCACCTGTTGATCTGCCTCACACTGACAGTCACTCTAGCGAAACGACAGCTAGACAGCCCTTGTATTTTAAACTTTTACTGGATTAGCCATACTTTATTTCACTAAAAATTAATCCAGCAGCTAGCACTCCAGAAAGCACGCCACTGTTGATCTGCCTCACACTGACAGTCACACTAGCGAAAAGACAGCCAGACAGCCCTTGTTGTATTTTTAACTTTTACATGGATTAGCCATACTTTATTTCACTAAAAATTAATCCAGCAGCTAGCACTCCTAACGTCCAGATGGTCAGCCTTAACAAGCAACTTTGCCTATAGTAGACAAAACCCAACTAACAACACTGCCTATTATGCCAGGCAGGCATCAAGCGCTTTGCAGCTAATTTTCTTTAATAGGTTTGCTAGATGAGGGAAATTTTGTTTTCTAATCCAACTTTTACCAGGCTGAGGCGTTGGATGAGCTACTGGCCCTGTTGGCGCACTGCCGGTTAAAGCATAAAACGAGTGTAGAGATAGCAAACCCAACAGCTGTTAATATACTATTGTAATCCCCTGTTCCCTGAACAGAGTCCTTATTCTTTCAGCTAGCGTTAGTGTTTTCATAAAGTATTCTGTTTATAGTTTCTCTTATTCTGCTGTGTTTGTGATGCTAGCTGCGCTCTGTTAGTTGACAGCACTTCTAACCTGGCTTTCCTTAGCAACCTTAAATCTTTTATTTTCTGCTGTATTCTAGCCTTTTCTTCTCGCCCTAAATTGTTATCGTCTGCATCAGCAGTTTATTTTTTTCTTCTTCTAGCTCTCTATCTAGCTCACCAATGTTTTGCCAAATTGTTTTCTAGTTCGCCCCTTATTGTCCGCAGAGCAGCATTAAGCCCCAGGATTTCACGATAGGCAATGGAGAATCGTCAATTGTTTTTAACTGTGTCTCTCATTAAAACTCGTTTACAATTTCTGCTATTAGTTCTTCTGTTCTTCTAATTGATTCATCTGTTTTTTCTAATTGCATCATCTGCTTGTTGACTTAAATCTTGAAGAGGTATGTTTTGTATTTCAGATGTGTTGGCAGCCCCCGCACCAAGTTCTGTAAATGACTAACGGCTTCGGCTCTAAGCTCTAAAAGGTTTAATTGTTCTGCCTTAGCAATAGGGAGTTTTCGCCTAATTGTGCTTAGTTTAAAAAAAAACTTGTTTGGGTTTTGCGTTTGAAGTAGCTTTTACACGGCCTCCTGCACCAGTTTTTTATATACAAATGCCTACCATCTTCCTCAAATCGTTAGGATCAAGCACTCCTGGTAGCTCTCGTCCTATGCTTCTATAGAATGATTCATTCGCTGTCGCAATAGTTCTTGACGTTGTTTAGGGAGTAAAGAACCCGCTCCTTCAAGCTCTTCTTGCAATGAAGGACTAGTTCTGTTTCATCTTCTTCTTCTTCTTCAACAGGATTAATCGGTCAAAATCTTCATCCATATTTTTTATTTATTTTTTTGTTTTATAAAAAATGAACTCATATGGTTGTGACCTCGATCCATACAGAAAAGAGAAGGAACCCCATGGCGTAAAGGTATAAGGCAGACTGTAATTAGTGTAAATACCCCATCAACAGTTCAGCCCGGACACATTTTAACAGTCTAAGTTCCCTGATCTTGGCGCTGACGATGTTAATGCCAGGCACTGCTACACTATCATTCAAAATAGATATGAAATCGGAAGATCCTAATGCTACTGTTGTTGCTAATTTGGGCAGGGCTATCGTTAAAAATATAAACAATCAAAACTGGAGGGCAGAGAAGTTTTTGTAGTAGGCGAGGCAGACATTTTTGCCCTCTATTCTGACCTATGGCTACCTAAAAAAGAAAAAAAAGAGAAAGTTTATCAGGGAATACAAAGCCCAAACGGCCTCAAGCACAGGCTTAAAGCGGGGGATGCAAAGGGCGATGTTAAGATGAGGCAGTAGCAAAAGCATTTGGCAACAGATTCTTCATCCCTCTAGATTTTGAACTGTTAAAGACGCATATGCCATATTACCAAGGCGCACTAAAAGAAAAAGTTACTTATGAACTGACATTTAATCTAGCGATTCTGTTGTTCTGTCTGAAGACCCTTTAGCTAAATACACAGTCAACGACATTTCTCTTGAGTTTGATGTTGTTACTAACCCCGAACTGGCCAGAACAATCTTAACCCAGTATAAAAGTAAAACGGTTATTTATTATGAAAGAGTTATACACTCCACTACAGAAAATAGAAACAAGCGAGACACTCTTTGGAACATACATCTAAATCAGTCATTGAAGTCTTTAAAAGGAATTTTGTTCTTGTTTACTGAAGGAACAACTCCTTTTCAAAGAGAATCAGAAGCGTTTTATAATCCAAAAATTGAGAAGGTTGACTGTGCAATAAATGGCAAGTCTGATCAGTTGTATTCGGGGCGCGGACTTTTACCTCACCAACACTTCGATGAAATAAGAAAGTTGTTCGCTGGAGGTAGGCAAAGAGATCCTGCAGTTGATCGTGTATGTAAAAAACTTCGCCTTTATGATGTAAGACTCGAAGACTACTTAATAACTAAATATGGGCTGTGGCTGGATTGTAGATCTACATTTGACAACAGATTGTTTGAAAGTGGAGAAAGGGTAGGGCAAGATGGTATAAAATTAAATATTCACAAGAAAGCAGACGGAAACGCCCCAATACAAATGCATGTTTTTATGGTTTGTGATGCTCAGTTAAACATTGAAGAAAACAGGCTAAAAGACGTGGCTTATTAAAATGCAGAAGAAATAACCTATTAAAAACAGATGGATAGTTTGAAGTTTCTGCCCAAAGATCCGCACTGTTCTCTTATCTGCGGATTACAGGGTGTCGGAAAACTGTCTTCGTACTTGATTTGTTACAAACAATATACAGGTTTCATTACGAGCACATTGTTATATTCTGCACAACCATTAAGCACAACAAGTCTTATAAAGAAAGGAAGTTTATTTGGACAGACGAGAATATATACTGACTTCCATAAAAAAACGCGAAAATTTGAAAGGCTATTTTTCGGGTGAAAAGGGGTGAATATACAATATTGAAACATTGTGGCAAGTTGTTTGGGTCCAAGACTCACGTGCAGTGAAAACATTGTGTGAGCAACACATCATTTCCCCGGCATTGGAGGGTCAACAAAAATGGCAAACTGGTTGCTGCATGTGAAGCACGTGCACACCATGCAGAGCAAAGTTAACCAGCGACAGATACGCAGGCATGCAGCCTTTATAAAGCCGCGCTACAAGGTTCAGGTAACGACTTGCCGTCTGAGCGCTACAGAGATGCCAAGACTACGAGCAGAGGAACGCAATCGTGCCCTAGGCCATCTGGAGGTGGTGTGGATGCCAGGCAGGTCGCCAACATCTTTAACGTCCACATCTCAACCATCTATCGTCTGCAGCACCGCATGCGAGTCACTGGTACCACTGATGATCGTCCCCGGCCATGTCGTCCTTGGGTCACCACACAAAGAGAGGATCGCCATCTTGTTCGAACCCATCTGCGGGACAGGCGGCAAACAGCCGCTAACACTGCTCGACAGGTGCCTGGGAATCTCCAGCAACGAATCAGCCTCAACACTATGCGGCGGCATCTTCAGGAGAACGGGCTGGCATGTAGGCGTCCTCACAGAGGTCCGGTACTGACACCAAGACACCGGCAGGACAGGCTGCAGTGGGCACAAGCCTGAATCAACTGGCGCAGGCAGCAGTGGGGACGCATACTGTTCTCAGATGAGAGCTGTTTTTGTATTGACATGGCTGACGGTCGTGTCTAAATATGGCGTCGACCTGGTGAACGCTATGCTGACTCCTGTGTGGTAGAGCGGAACCCCTGGGGAGGCCCGAACGTTATGATATGGGGTGCAATTGGCATTAACCACGCCATAGGACCAGTCATCTTTCAGAACATTGGTCCTGGTCGGGGACAGGGTGTCAATGCACAGCACTACATCAACCAGGTGCTCAGACCCATGTCGATCCTTTTTTTTGCGCAACACCCAAACTGGACATTCCAAGAGGACAATGCAAGACCACACACCGCCAGGGCCACCCAGCAATTTCTTCAGCATAACAACGTCAATGTGCTGCCCTGGCCAGCCCTCAGTCCCGATTTAAACCCAATAGAACATTTTTGGGATGATCTTTGCAGACGGTTGGACCTCCTGCGTCCACGACCAGCAACAGCGGCTCAACTTCACCAGGCCATCGTCCATGTGTGGGCTGGTGTGCCAAGGGGACGCATCAACCACCTGGTCCACTCAATGAGGCGCAGGTGTCAAGCATGTTGTCAACGCAAATGGTGGCCACACACGGTATTAGGACTTCAAGCTGGTTTGACACGTGACCTTGGATTTTCCACAGAAAAGACAGATTGCTGATGACATTTTCACACATTACCGGTGTAATGAATCAAATCACGTTGAATTCTCGCTTCCACTCTGTACAATTGTGACCAATAAAATTCACCCCCAACCTTCAGCTTGTTTTGTTTTCGCGTTTTTCATGAAAGTCAGTATATTTTTAGTTGATCCTAGCGACAAACTGAGCGACTGTTTAGAACATTACTATAGACTATTTGAGGGAACTGAAACACTGTTTATTATTGATGACTGTTCAGCTGAACGAGACTGTTAAAAAAAAGAAAAGCTCTGTCAAAGCTAGCCTTTAGTGGCCGCCACGCATTAGTTTCTGTGTGGCTCTTAACTCAAAAATACAATGCTGTCTTAAAAGACTTTAGATCACAGTTAAAATCGGTTGTATTATTTTACACTAAGGACAAAGATAGTTTGAAGAATGTTTAAGTGAAAATTATATAATAAGGGACAAAGATGAGTTAAAAAAAATAAAAGAGCAGTTAGAAAAATCTAAGCACGCTAAGCTATGCTTATCGGACTGACCCCCCAGTTTAATACGTTTGTTTATTTAATTTTAATATTAAAAAGAATGTCTCGAGGCCAGAATCAAAAGTGCAGCTAGCTCCTAAATGCACTGCAGTAGAGCTAAAAGACCTAGCAGTCGCAATGAGTTTGATCTGATAGGGGTGATAGGAAATGTTTATGGATTTGAGTACACAGATGACGGGGTTTACAAACGAACAGAAATTGAAGACAAAAAACGACAGCAATATCCTACCCTAGAGAGATAAGAAATTTAAGGGCAAACGATTTTGGCAAACATGAATACAAACTTCATAAAAGAGAGAATGCTTGGGCGTTGCTTCCTGAAATTGCTTGGAATTTAAAGTTTGAACTACGAAGCCCTAATGTATACTTTGATGAGAAAAACAATTTTAGAAAGGCTTTGAATGCAGGCCCCTTTCTTGTTGGTCTGGTTCCAGGAACACAACAGAAAAAACAGATTGAAATAACTAGGCAGGGTTCTGAATATATGCTACAGAGAAAGAAGTCCTTAGCTGAAGTGGGGGTGACACCGTCGGCTTAGAATTTACTCCAACGCTACAGTCACTACCTAGGCAAATGACGATGATTTTTCGCTTATTTATTACTCTGAGGGAGGGCGATCCTAGTTTGCCAGAACATACGTTAATTAGAGGTGTACAAATAAAGGCTGAAAACTTGGATGCCCCTCTTAAGCTCGTTATTGTTATTACTAAAAACGGAGATGAAATAAACCCCCTTGTATCATCTGACAAGGTTACTGTGATGGTTGACAAAGACAAACTAACAGTACTCGACTTTATTTTTTATTAAGTATGTTGATTTTATTGCGTTTTACTCTGTTGATAAAGTGCTGCCAGAAGAATTAATAAGAAGAAGATATGTACAAGATTAATTAAAAAAATAATCTTATTTAAAAAAATGGAGGTTCAACAGTTTAGGTTAGAGCAAATAACTGAACTTCAAAAGGAAATAGAAAGCGACTTGGATAAGTATAGGGTTACTAGAAAGAAATATGCTAAAGCTTTAAATACTCTTTCTTATGTAATTACTGGCTCATCAGCTGTAACTAGCGTAAGTGCTGGGTCTAGTGTTGCTCTTTTAGCTACTGGGGTTGGAGCGCCAGCCTCTTTACCATTAGGGGGTCTTGGTTTAGGTTTAGGCGCCATGTCTATGATTGTAAGTGCTGTTTGAAAAAAAAATAACTCCTGAATTACAAAAGCACACTGCCATTGTTGCCCTAGCATCAGCAAAGCTTTGTTCATTAAGATTAAGAATAAGCAAATCATTACAGGATGAAAACATTACGGACGAAGAATTTCAGAAGCTTTTGGCTGATGGTGAGGATTATAGACGACAAAAATTTGAACTTCAAAAGGAGTGGAGAAAGACGTTTACTTCACGACAGGTAGACACTGATGCAATTAAACAGAACATTGAAAAACAAACACATGATCAGTTAAGCCCAAAATAGACCAAAAAAATAAGTTTAACAAAAAAAATAAGTTTAGCAAAAAAAAAAAAAATACTTTTTTTTGTTAACTCACTGTGTTTGGCGGGACAACTTGCAGCTCTTCACGAACAAACTATCTTTTAGGGGCAGGCTTTTTAGAAGGAGTCTCTCTTAAATAATACACGGGAGGGGTTGTTTTCATTATTCTTTCAACTTCATATACGTCTACGCTTCATATGGGATCTGTGGCTCTAATTCTAACATCACCTTCTGCCTCTCCAGGAGCATACAAGTATCTTACTTTTAGTCCAAACGGCACGAGTTTTTGGTTACCTTGCGCATCTTCAGTAATGCTATTTTTTTTAATTTGATTGCGTTTACTGGTTTAAGGCCTGTTGCTTTAAATTCTTCATTGCTGATGCCGCGAAAGACTGCTGGCAGTCTCCTAACCCATTCTGTGTTGCGTTCTCTGTACTTCGTAGTGTCCATAATTTTTCTGTGATATTGATAGGTAAACAGGCGTTCAGCTAGATTCTTATTAAAGTTTTCTACTAGGGCTTGTGATCGATGGTTGCCTGGGATCCCTCTCTTAACTGTAACATGATGTTTTAAAAACAGCTGGTTTACAGAACCTTTAAACTCTTTTCCATCATCAACTTGAATCATCCTAGGATACTTTAATGGGCCTCGCATGTATATTTGTTGTAAAGCCACAGCCACAGCAGTTGATATTTTATCTGTTAAAGGTTCAGCGTCTTTGTATCTTGAAGCCATGTCAACAACTGTCAGAGCATACTTAAACTTTTTTCTTCTAATTTTGTCATGTGGAAGATACAGCAAGTCCATTTGGTGGGTGTCATTTGGAACTGAGTTAACAAATCTAGGCCTTTTTATTCTTTTCGGGGCAGGCAGTATTTTTGCCAAATTGCCGTTTTGAAAGCCAGTTTTGCTTTGATTCAGCACTCTAGCGCTTTACTCAGTTTTTCAATAGCAGTTTTCCTTTCCAAATACCCTTTAGGAGAATAATTATTTTGTACTTCGTATTGTCCTTTTTTAAAATGCATTTTTTTTTTAACAAGAAAGTGGGCAAACAAGATAGATGGGTCAGCCAATGAAATAAAAACTATCTCTGCTCTTCTTTTCCTCAGAGGTTCTAAAAGCAGAATTTTCTGGCGGGGCGATGTTAGAAACTTCTTTCCTGTATAAGTAATATTATTCATTGCGTCTCACGTCTGTAAATGGGCTCGGGTCACCGACGGGGGTGAAAATCAGCCGTCATCTTTTGGAGTATGGTAGTTCAAAAACGAGAGGGGCGCATGTGTTTTGTGTTAGTGTGTGTACGAGCGGCTTGTTTTTGTTGGGGGTTTTGGTTTAAAGGTGGAAGGGTTAGGCTTGGTAAAAGGGTGTGGAATGACTAAATATTTTTGGAATTCCAATCTTCATTTGTTAAAGGGTAAAAAGCAGGGGGTTTTGGTTTTTCGTTCCCGAGTTCCTTTTGTTTTTTGGGGTTCTAACTGGAAGGCGCGGCGATTTGGGCTGTTGTTGTGTTGTCAAGTCTGTGAGTTGTTGTGGAATTGTCGTGTTTTTGCACGGGAAACACTAGTCCTTTGGTCGGGGGGTCAGCTTGCGGAGGGATACGCTGATCTGCCCAATCGCTGTTTTGTGTTGGAGTGAGTTCGCTTGAGTCGACCAGGGGGGAAATGCGTTGGGGTAGCTTCACTTCGGTCCCTGGTGTTGTCGGAGTGGGTACTCCTTGAGGGCGGCGGCAAACCCCGTTTTTTTTTGGGAGTGACTTCGAGTTAGTTGGCCAGGTCCTTGTGGGTTTGGGTGCCCCTTGGCCTGTGCCGGGTCGGTGTCGTCTTTTTTGGGCAGCCATTCAGCCAGTTGCAGAATGGTGTGGTTGAACGTCTGTCTGTCAGGTTGGTGATTTGTTAGGTTCAGGTGGTTGTGTTCGTATGTTGTCTTGTTTTAGGGGAGTTTACTGTGTTGTTATGTTATGTTTGTTTTTTTTGTTTGTTGCGTATATGGTTGTTGGTTGATGGTTTGGTTTGTGATTGAAACTTTTGCACCAATTTTGTTTTGTTACTCTTTTCTATTTATTCTGTAGTGTGTAAATTGGTTCCTGAGTTCGTTTGTCATGTGACGTTTGGCTGGACAGGGGGGGTTCGTTTTTAATAACGTTGATGGCGGTGATGTAGTATTGGTTGTGTTAGTTCATGTTAATTTAGGGGGGTCAGTAAAGGAAAATACGAGGTTCATTTTGTTGGGGTATTATGGTCGGTGCAAATGTTTGAGTGAAATGTAAGGGTTATGCTCATTTCGTTGTAATAGCAGTTTTTGTTAAAAAGTTAAACGATTTGGGGTTTGACCTGCACAGATTGGAATCGGTTAACTGTGCGTGGAAAAGGTGATTTGTGGTCGAGTGGTTTTATGGTGTACGGTCGGGGATTTTTAAACTTTTTTGGGTCTTCAACTTTCGTTAGAGTCATGGTTCTCGACGGGGTGTCGTGCGGTGCAGACTGTTTGTGACTAGTTTTTGATACGGCAGTGGCCAATGGTTAGAAGTGTTTTTTTTTTTAAAGAAAATTTACAGTCGACAAAATGCAAGGATGTTGTGTTTGTGACAGAAAGGGTTGGAGAAAGATTCTTAGGTTGTAGGGAGACGTCCATTATGTTTTAGTGTCGGAAGAAGGGTAAGGAAAAAGTTTAAGGCGGGTAGTCAGCAGTGATAGGATAAAAGGAGGAGGCGATGAATATTGATGAATTTGGTTGTTTTGGATAAAAAGGTTAACCAGGGGTTTATTGAAAGGATGAATGAGAGGGGGGTGTGGATGGGAATTTGGCGAACAATCTGTTGTGTTGATATTGATTATAATTGCATGCAAAGAGGGGTAAGAATGTGAAGGATTTTCTGCGAGCCGTTCTTTTGTTAAATATGCTAGAATGTAAACCGTTAAAAATTATAATTTTTTTTTTTGTTCTTTTGTTGTTGTTGTTGTTTTGGGGTGTGTATTACTATGTTACTATGTAAAACTTTTCCTTGTGAAATTGCCCTTTCCCTAGTTTATTTTGTATTTCCTAAGGCGGCCCAGGGAGCCCGTTTTTGGAGTGTTGTTTGGTTTGTTTTCTGAGAATTGGGGTGTGATTCTTACTTTCATGTGTAATAGCGTAGTTTGGGCTCAGAGAGAAATTGTTTTACTTGTTGTAAAGGGTTGGCGGGAGTGGATCTGATAACCCCAAAGTAAGGGGGGGGGGGGGGGGGGTACTCGAAATTCAAGGAGTCACTTCATGCCCGAGGGGGAAGTGGGAAAAGGGGGTGGGGAAAAAGTTTTACCAAGTACCCTAGGGCCCGTGTGATCGGGTGTGAAAACTTTACGTAGTGGCCAAAAGTTGTCGGCAGGTATCTGCTCCGCCTGGGCGGGGACGCCCACGCAGTCTACTCCCGCGTGCCGGAGGTGGCGGGGGTTTTTCCCGTTGTCTGCTGTTTTTCCCGGGAGGGGGAGCCACCCAGGTTGTCTCCCGTCTTGGGCGCTCTCCCCTTTGCTCCCGGGGTTTCTTCGGGGAGTTCCGGGCGTTGTGAGGGGCGCTGCACCAGACCTTCCTCACCTCAGTGTCTGGGGGGCCCCTTCAGAGGGGGAGGCGTTGACCCCTGGATCGTAAGGGCGTCTGTGTGTGTGTCGAGCTCTCGAGGAAGGAGTCGTCTGCGGGAGCCACGGTCGCACCGGGGGGTGTGAGTTTCGGGGGGGGGGGGGGCGGGGAAGCCGGTGCGCCGGGGTGGAGAGTCTTCGGGGGTGTCAGCCGCGAGGGGCCATTACAGCGCCAGGACTGGAGTTTTCCCGGGGGGGGATGGGTTGCCCCATATTAGGTAGAAGGGGTGTAGCTTTGGGCAGTAGGGTTGGGGTGTTAGTTCTGCCCCTTTTAGGACGTAGTCCCCCGTGCGGTGGGTATTGGTCGTTGCCCCCTTTGGGACGCAGCGCCCAGTTTTGTACCGGGTCAAAAGAGAAGGGTGGGTCCGGGGGGAGAGGTGTGGGTAGTGTAGTTTAGAGATTAAGTCCCTTGGGTTGGGCCCTTGTCCCTTGTGTTAGCCCCACGTGTGGTGTTTTCTCTGCATCCCTAGGTCGCGTGATATCCCAAAAACTGGGCTTTGCATGGTTGGGTTCTCAGGGTCGTAGCTGGTAGTGGGGGGTCGTAAAAAGTGGGTACCGGTTGGGGTTTTTTGGGGGGAGTGGAGTGGGGGCGCCATAGGTGTGTGTGAAAAAAAGAGTGCGATGATTTTTAAAGCTGTGTTGTGTCTGTGGTGTTTGCTTTTGTGTGTAATGGGCGTGGGTAAGGGGGGTAGGACCGCCCGGCTTAGCGCCTTGAACTTTGGTGAAGTGCGGGGTAATTGGGGGTTTTGGGTAGGATAGGTAGCTAGAAGGGGGAGGGGGGGGGGGTTGTGCCCGGTGTGTACGTTGTGTGAAATGTAAGTGGGTGGTTGGTGGGGCGTACCGTTACCTGGGAGGGGGTTTAGTAGTGTCCCTTTTCCCTTTCAGGCAGGTTTCCTTGGGCATTGGGAGGGACTTGTGTTGGTGTAAATGGGTTGGCGCTACCGAGTGATTGAAGTATGAGTGATTAAAAAAAGTTGAGGGTTGGAAGTGTGAGTGATTATCCCGTACAGTGAAAAGTGAGGTGACGGAAGGGTCCCCAGGCATCTTTTGTGTCCCCTTAAATGTGGTATACCCCAGTGAGTAGGTGGTCCCCACCCGTGACTGTACACGCTGTGTGTCGGATATCCTGGGGGGGTTAAGAGCAGTGTAACCCCAGGTGTGTGTGTGGGAACCCCGGGGGTGCGAGGTTGGGGGTTGGGTATGTGTAAATGCCCCTGGACTTGGGGTGAAAGTGCACTTGGTGTGTGGGTGGGGCCCAAAGAGACGTGGGCCTGTGACTGGAAATCCATGTGAACTGGTGGCGGGGCCAGTGGACGGTGGGAATCGGTTACGTGATTGGTCTGTGCCCGACAGTGCTTGGTAATGTTGTATGGGTTGGGGCCATGTCGGTATATGTATGGGTACAAGGTGGGTGGGGTTATGCTTGTGCTGATTATTGAGGTATTGTGTATTATGTAGGTTGCTTCAGGGGAAGTTTCGTAGTCGGGAACCCCAGTTGCGCTCGATGCTATTGTTTGTTTCTGCGTGTGGTGGTAGGGTTTTTCTAGTCTAACACACCCCCACCATCCGCAGTACGACCCCGTAGGTCATGGATTCACGGCCCCAATGGCGGATACCAAAACCTAAGGTTTTGACCAGGATGGGGGGTGGTCAAGAACAGGGGAGGGGGTTGCGAAGTTTTCTAAGTTGGGGGCGGGGTGGGTTTAGGGGGGGGCTCGCCAAGTTCGTACGGACCGGTGCGTAGAGGATGAGAAAATAGGAGGGGAAGCAGTTTGGAGGGAGGAGGGGAAATGAGGAGAGATGAAGGAGGAGGGAGTTTGAAAAGGGATCAGAGGAAGATGAAAAGAGGAGAAAAGGGAGGGGGAGGGGGAAGAGAAAGAGAGGGTTGGAATGCAGAGGAAAAAGAGGGGAAGAAAAGGGGGTAAAAGGGAAAAGAGTAAGCCGGAGGGGAGATTAAGAGAGAGAGTGAATGAGGTTTGAGGAAGGGGGAGAAATCAACAAGGGGGGCAGGTTTAAGCAGCGATAAAAAAAGGTTTTAAAGGGAAGGGAAACGAAGGTGGTCCACCGGGGCCGTTAGGGAGGAAACGGGGGAGGGGGTTTACGCGCAATTTGAGCGTTGAGCCCCCAAACAAGTGGGGCAGGCCTATGGCCCAAAAAAACTGATGTTTGTGAGGGAAAGAGAGGGACAGTTGTGGGTTAAGGTGGAGGGTTAAGCGAATTATGACAGATAAAGAGCGGCCTGTTTAGCCCTTAGGCTAGATGCTGGGTTTTGGGAAAAATTTTAAGATAAGAAGGACGCTGTAAAACTTTTTGCTGGGAAAGAAAAGCTGGTTTTCTTGGTGTGCGGCAGGGGAAAAAAAGAGTGGTCGGGGAGTTAGGCGCCCGAACAGTTTTAAGGTGCTTCCCCCGGTTCACGTTGAGGTCGGAAAACGTGCCCGAAAACTGTTGAAAAAAGTGGCAAAGAGCTACTGTTTTAGCAGAGGCAAAAGTTGGGGAGGAAGGCGAAGCAGACCCAAAAAAGTTTACCGCCCCAACCCGGGTAATAGGTGTGAAACAGCTGGGAGCAGCCCCCACAGAAAAACCCAACAGAGTGATGGTGCACTGCAGCAGCAGCAGGAGTCGGAAAGGGGCCTTGTGACCCTTATCTGTTTCAATGCAAGAAGCCAGGCCACATCGCTAGGAAATGCCCGGGGCCCCATTCGTTGGAGTGGTTTATTGTTGCGACCGCCCAAACTCGAATAGTCCCCCGTTGGTCGCCCCTCGTGAGCGGGTAGATCTGGGCGTTGTAGGTTAACGGAGCTCCGGCCAAACGTTACGAGACACTGGTTTCCGTATTTTATTATGGCAAAGGGGTTTGGTTCCAGCGCGCGTACAAGCGAGACGTTCCCGTAGGTTGGTGAATCCGATGTAGGTCTGTGGGGGATTCATTACTCCCCGGCTGTTACTCCCCGGCTCGTTATCCCCCCGGGTGTTACTCCCCCGGTCGCTAACCCCAACCCAACCTTCCCAACCCCAACCTATCCCAAAACCCCAACCTTCCTAACCCTACCCTATCCTAACCCATCCCCAAACCCCAACCCTATCCCATCCAAACCCCAACCCTATCCCTAACCCCCAACCCCAAACCTTCCCCAAAACCCAACCCTAACCCTAACCCTATCCCTAACCAACCCTAACCCTATCCAACCCTAACCCTAACCTACCCCAACCCTAACCCCAACCTAACCGGGGGGGTAAAGAGCCGGGGGAGTAAAGAGGGGGGGGAGTAAAGAGTGATCGGGTTGTGTTACCCGTGGCGGTAATAGAGTTGGTCACCCATTCATCGAAGGGAAGTTTGGGGGGTTTTGGTCATGAAAGCCCCTGCGAAGTCCTGATCGGAAACTTCGCAAGAGGTAGGAGTTCGGTTGGCACGTGTGCCTGTATACGCAGACCCGGCGTTGGTAGGGGCAGTGCGACGCGCGCAGGAGCCGGGAGCAGCAAGAACCCGTCCATGCCCATCGAGGAAATGCATTTGAAAAACCCCCACCCCAGCGTTTTAAATTTAGATGCAGGACCAGGATGAACCTTGGGAAGGCTCAGAGTGCATGCGAAGCAGGGACGCATTTCCACACCCAAATTTTGGGCGGTCCGTATGTCGGAAAATTGGTATATGGGCCCGGGGGTTGGGGTCTTAAGGACGTAGCGAGTCAGTCTGCGCCCGCTGAATACGGACCACGGTGATGAAGCTAGCCCACGAGTACCCATTTGAACACTGAGTACCACCCGAACCAAGGAGCGGTTTGGTGCCCCTTTTTATTGGCCGGCCAGGTTTCTGCTGACATTGGCGGTTCGCCAGTCATGCGTCCCGTGTCAGGTACTGTGGATAAGGGAAGAGTCCAAAAGTTCCCGTCGTGAGGCGCCACGGTGTTTGGGCCCATGCAGACACTGAGGATCGGTGGTTGCAACCGGCAAGGGAAGATCTCGGCACAAAAGGGAGGAGTACGTCGTCAACTTAGGAACAAGGTAGCTGAGACGTGCGGTTGAAAAAAGAATTGGCAACAGCAGGTTGCAGGGCAAACGACATTTTATTTTGGGACGAAACCCGGGAATACTGTGGGGTCTATGTTAGTGGAGGCCCCCCAAGGGGGCACCAGCTCACCACCCGTTTTGGGCAGGCAGGCGGAAAGGGGGGGGGGAAAAAGGGGGGCAAACCTAGTGCTTGCTAAGGGAAAGGGGGAGAGGGGGGGGGGAAGAGGAGAGAGAGAGAGAGAGAAGGGGGGAGGGGAGAGAGGGGAGGAGAGAGAGAGAAGGGGGAGAGAGAGAGAGAGAGAGAGGCCTGTAAGTTCCCTTTACCCGTGTGAAGAGGGGTTTTATTGTCGAAGATAAAATTTTGTCATTTTCATTGGAAGGAATGACGTAGCAAAGTGCTACTGGGGGTGTGGTTTTTTGTAAAACGGGTTTTTCTGAGGTCGTGTGGTCACGCACCCTCGTTATGAAATTTATAGTAGAGCTTGGTAACGGCTGATGTAAGTGCCTGATTAAAGGGCGTTGAGGCGAGTTAGACCGGTTGGTAATGCTTCTGCGTTAATGTGTTTTTAAAAATATGTTGTTGAAGATGATGGGGTGCATCAAAAGTAACAGCAGGGCAGGTGAGTGGTGTGGAGTTGGATTGTTATGGTAGGGTGTGATAACGCCCATCGAGTGAGAAATTTTTGTTGGGTTTTTAACCCGTAGTTAAAATTAGGGGGGCTGTGTGTCCCGATCGGCGGTAGTTAATCAGCGTCCATGTGTTTGGAGTAAAAAGGTATTTTTTTTTTTTTTTTTTTTTTTTTTTTTTTTTTTTTTTTTTTGGGGGTTTTTTTTTTTTAATCCCAAAAAAAACGTTTTGCGCTTGGTGGGGTTATTGTTTTAAACTAATTTTACTAATTTTCAAAGGCGGGGAAAATACCTGGCGGGAAACGTCCCCTGGGAAGTAGGGGAAACCCCCAAAAAAAAACGTTATTACAAACGGGTTCTGTTAGGGGTTCTTTTCATATTCAATCTGAGGGTGGTGTCAAGCCCTGTTTGAGGGGGTAGGTAAGCTTTTAATTTCTGTTCCCGGCCCCCACCTTTCCCAGCCCCTTGGGGGGTTTTTTTTTCTCCCGGCTTTGGTGGTGTGAGTTTTTCATATTGCACAAAATATGCTGCGTTTTAGAACAGTGTGGATTTTAAATTTTAAAAAAAGTTTTTTAAACCAAATACTTTTTCAACGCTTTAATTAAATTGTGTGGAAGACAGGGAATCAGCTACAACTTTCTAACAAGCTCAAAATTCCCCATTACTGCTGCCAACACCAACGGAATTGTGGACAGAGGAAGAAAAGAATTGCTTTACATGAAATATAAGTACTTTGAAAATGATTGAAGCGGCTCGTAAAGCAGCGGTTAATGCTGGCAAGTTTTGTGAACTACTGGCGATTGGAATGACGCGGTTTTAAAACAGAAACAGTATATATAACCACCCACCACCTCTCTCTCTCTCTCTCACACACACACACACACACACACACACACACACACACACACACACACACACACCACACCACACCAACACACACACAACACACACTAAAACACACACTAACAAACAACACACACACACACACACTAAAACACACACACACACACACACACACACACACACACACACACACACACACACACCCCACTCAAACACACACAAAACACACACCACACACACACACAAAACCCACCCCACACACACACACACACCACACACACTCAAAACACGCACACACACACACACACACACACACACACAGACACACACCACGGCTGTTCAGAGCGAGTTCTTTAGTGTTCAGGGAAGCAAGGGAGCTAACACCTTCCCGCTGCTTGTGCAGCCAAGGTCGGGGAAGGCAGCGTTTACTGCAGGCCGCTCCTTACCGGCTGGCTACTGCGCTGTACCAAGCGTGGCCTGTCAGCGTGCGCGGAAAGAGTCTAGCAGCCATGTTTTCGGCCTTGCTGAGCGGCCGTTAAAAAGGGTTTTTTCAGTTTGACAATTCGTTGTTGTTGTGAAGAGTATAATACTTATATGCTCCTGAGACGACTGTAATGGCGAATTGCAGACAATTCTTTTGAATACCAAACTCGACCAGGTTTTTTTTCCTGCAGAGAACGAAGAAACAGCATGACAAATTTTGTACGTAAGTGGTTAGGCAAAATTACAACAATGACAATACACACAAAATCGATCAAAAAATAACTCACATCAGCGCTTAATGGCAAGATGATATTCCCTCATTTAGTTGTATACAAGTTTGATACATACCTCTGCTCAGACTACAACAACAAAGAAGTCCGGTCAGAAACGTTTTAAAGCTTTTTGATCCAAAATTTCGTAATGTAACTGACAATGCCAGTTTCATGCAGCTGAACCCTTTAGCCGCCGCACGCACATGACATGACCAAAGCTCAAGTTTGCATCAAAATAGTAACTTTTTTGCGGAACAATTTTTAACCCTATATTTCTTCTGTAATAAAATACAAAATCAATCAAAATCTTTGATTCCCCTTTTTGTCACACACCACACACAACCCCACACACACACACACACACCCCACAAAACCAAACACCAACACACACACACACACACACAAAACACGCAAAACTATACTGTGTACACACTGGGTATGACTATAGCCGCAAAATATGTGTGTGTGGTGTGTTTTGTGTGTGTGTGCGCGGCGCGCGCGCGTGGTGTGAGTGTTTATGTGCAATCGTGCGCGTGCATGCAGAGAGCGTGTGTGAGTGTGAACACGCGAACGATTCCCGCTTTCATAATCGGAGCGGTGGTTTCCATTAAAGATCGTTTTGA
>JAFLJL010015396.1:0-5000 GCA_018398815.1 Conus ventricosus
GGCAGCTAGAAAGCCGAGCAGCGCAAAGTGACGCGGGCTGAAGACTGAGTCACCTATTCCCTCTGCTGTGATGGCCTTCCATGAGACGTGTACCCACGTCCAATGCGGTCCTGTTGCTTGAAAGACATTCCATGCTGGCAGCCGGCTGACTGGAGATGCGGGCACCCACTTCTTGATGCACAGCTTCTGTGGCTGTCATGCTGCCGCTCATCAGACTGTCTACAACGCTCAGTGCCGCTGTAGTCAAGCTGTCACCACTGAGGTCTTCATCGTGTAGGGGTACAGGATTCACCCCACTGGGAAGGTCGTGTCCAAGGCAGAGCACACCACACTAACATGCCAATGCACTCACACGCTGATAGGAAGCAAGACTTCTTTTATTCTCTCTCTCTCTCTCTCTCTCTCTCTCTCTCTCTCTCTCTCTCTCTCTCTCTCTCTCTCTCTCGCGCGCGCGCGCGCGTGTGTGTGTTTGTGTGTGTGTGGTCTTTTTTATTTCTTTATAATATTTCTGTGCATTCCTCTGTGTGTGTGTGTGTGTGTGTGTGTGTATGTGTGTGTGTGTGTGTGTGTGTGTGTGTGTGTGTGTGTGTGTGTGTTGTCTTTTCTATTATTTTTTTTATGGTATTTGTATGCATTTGATACTTCCCTCCTGTTTTTCTTTCTTTTCTTTTTTCTCCAAAACTGTCCACTTTTTACTTTTGAAATGTTTGGAGGTAGGGCGGGGTTGGGGAAAAGCATGTGTGTCATTATGCTTATGGACCACGGATCCGGAGTATGTTTGCATGCAGGGAACCGCGCTTCAATTTCGGAGATACGAAGGAGCTATAACGGAAGGGAGAGCTCAGAATAGCAAGTGAAAGGAACGTTTCCATAGGGCGGAGGCGGAGACGGAAGCGGAACCGGAAGTGACGTCGAGGGCGAAGGCTGCGTGGGGAAAAAAAAAAAGTTGGACCGTCCATGTAAGGGAAAAGTTGTGGCAGTGCCTTTTTTGCGGCGGAAAAGGAGAGTTGCTGTCGCCTCAGTGTCATTAACTGAAGATAAAGTAGATCTGGGAAAAAAACAACATCAAGCGTTCTTTTTTTTGTTCTTGTTGTTTTAACACATGCTTCCAACGAATGCACAAAACAAAGAGTGAACATATAAAAGGAGCAACAACAACAAAAAACAAAAACAAACAAAAAACCCAAAAAACAACAATGAAATAAAACAAAATAAAGTAAAATATAATAAAATGAAATGAAATAAAGAAAAAATAAAAACCATACATGACAGGAGTTCAGAGATTGAAAGTAGGTGCGTTCAAAGATTCCTACTTAACTCAATCTTTGTCATTTATTTCTTTTGATCTTGTTTCAGTTTCCAGTATGCTTCTTCACGATATTCCTTGTTTTCGGTTAGTGTTGAAAGTCAGGGATAATGGGAAGCATTTTTTGATTCTACAACGGTTGAGATATTCTTTGGCAAGTAAAAGAATATGTGTACTATCACCATAAATTCCGCTGTCTGTTCCAAATAACACAAGATTTTCAGTGGATGGTAGTTTTTTTTTTTTTCTTCTTCTTTTACTACGGGACTTTTTTCTTTAAATTGCCTTTCGTAGTGGTTTCCAAAAATCTGATGTTGTTTACAACTCCAAAAGTTGTGTCCTTATACAGTCTTTTTAATCGCTACACAAAAACGACGGTTTTGATCTCAATTTTGTCCCACAGCTTTCAATACTACATTTGTGGCAATAATTCCAGGTACAAACCTCAGCTGAAGCTTTTACACTTCAACATCTTTAATTTGATGAACATTTAGGAAACGGTTACCCCAACATATGTAAGTTACTAATTTTTTTTTCAGAGCGTTTTAGCTAGCATGTTGGGTTTTGTCATTTTTTTTTAATTTGATAAATGTTTGCGATATAACGGGTACTTCGTAGTGAGGAAACTCGGCGGTGAGGAAACTCGGCCGAGAGGACATGGAGCAACGTTAGATATCAAACTGGATAGAGGAAACAGGCAAGTTCTGTCATTTTCAGCGTCGCTGTATCATGCTCCCAGACTGACTGCCTTTCGCTCTGCCTGTTATGTTCAACGATCTCTTTGAAGCATGCTCTTAGCGGGGTTTCCTCATGCCTGATTTAAGCCACGGTGACTGCTACCTTCCATGACCCACAGGACCTGGTCCTGGAGATGCTGGCGTCCTTCCTGTTATTGACCGGGACTGTTCTTGGAGAAGGCTGACACACACACGCGCTGTCACTCCTGGTTCCGCCAAACCAGATTACCATTCTGCCCCAACGTCCTCGTCTTCCCTGTCTCCTAATCTAATGGGGATCGTGGAGGCTTCTGTGCTTTGATTTGATAACCGCCGATTTTTAGGAGCCCTGTCGGTTAGAAATAGCGCCCATCCCCACTGCCTCCCCCCACCCCACCCCCACTACCACCACCCCTCCCCCAACTCTGAGCCATTGACCGTGTGGTTCTTGTTATGACATATACCGGAACTGTTTACGGGCGGTACGGCGTTGTTTGGAGACGGACTGGGCGGGAGAAATGGAGGTGGGGTTAGGGAGAGGGTAGGATAGGAAGAGGTTGGGAAAGGTGTGTGTGTGTGTGTGTGTGTGTGTGTGTGTGTGTGTGCGTGCGTGCGTGCGTGCGTGCGTGCGTGCGTGCGTGCGTGCGTGCGTGCGTGTGTGAGAGAGAGAGAGAGAGAGAGAGAGAGAGAGAGAGAGAGAAGATTCAGATTCAGATGTTTTATTCTTACAGGCCTTGGCCCCTCAGAAGGGGGATGTACATGGAACATAACAAAGTCGCATTGTGAAACTGATAATAATGATTACAATGCACAAATGCTTCTCCGTTTGAAAGCTTTGAATAAAAATACTGCGAACTGTTTTACAGTGTTTTCATTTGCAGATGACATTAACAAAATAAGCTTGAATAAGCAAGGTCTTGTATAAAAATTTTGAGGAATAAACTTTTCTCTTATATCTTGTAACTCTGGACAAGTCAATGCAAAATGTACTTCGTCTTCTCTTGACTGTCGACATAATGGACACAACAGATCAGAGGCATTTACCTGTCTATAACGGAAATGATGAACAAGAATATCAGAAACACCCACTCTAAATTTTGTCATCACAAACTTCAAGTGCCTGTCCATAGTCGTTGACATATACGTTGGGAGTGACTGCATAATATTGAATGTTCTATAAAAACTAAACCTGTCACTGTTTTGAACATGAAAATTCCAGTCTTGCCACCTACAGTCAATTAGTCTTTCTTTGAAAGTACGAACGAAACTGTTCATATCTCCGACACCTTGGTTGAGCCATACGTGCCCGAAACCATATTCATATAATTTTGCTTTAACACGTGACACCCAGTTAATCTTGCCTCTATTATCTAGTTCTACGAGCATTTTATAAGCTTTATGGGGTAATCTATGTTCAGCCATCTGAGTTAATTTGAGCCAGTACTTGATACATTTAACAGTAAAATGCAAAGATATGGGATATCTGTTAGTCTCTCCATACACAAGATCATTTGGGGTTTGTGACGATACACCCAAGAACTTTTTTTAAAGCAAACAAATGAACCTTTTCGCATTGTCCAGCGGCAGCATCAAGACCCCACAGTTCAGCCCCATATTGTAGCATAGGCAGGATTTGAGCATCAAACAATTTCAAAAACAAAGCAAGAGATTCATTATTCAGCTTCGACAACTTCTTCATAAAGCATAGCAATGCATTTTTGGCTCTGCAAGCAATATCTTTACATGCGAAAGTGAAACTTAATCGCGTAGAGAAATATACTCCTAAATATTTATATACATTTACAACAGGCATATTTGCCCCATCATATGTCCATTTTTCACGAGAGGAAAGGTAACCCCCTTTTCTGAAAACGATTATATTACTTTTACTTAAATTGACTTTCAGCTGGAGTGAATTAGCTGCCCTTTGCAAACTGTTTAATTGAGTTTGGAGGCCTATTACTGTCTCAGACATTAATGCAACGTCATCGGCAAGAAGTAGAATGAATATTTCCATAGCATCATTTACAAAATGGGCACCATGTCTTCCAGAGTTTATCACCTCCAAAGTCAGCTCATTAATGAATAAAGAAAACAAAACTGGGCTGCATACATCACCCTGCTTAACACCTGATGTACAATTAATATAATCAGTTAAAGCAGCACCACATCGTACCTTTGCCTTTACACAGTCGTACATACTCATAATGCATCTATACATCTTTCCATGAATACCGTTTTTTAACAAAATAGGCCAAAGTATGGTTCTATTAATAGAGTCAAACGCTTTCTCAAAATCGATGAAAGCAACATACAACTTACGATTCAGACAAAATTGTTTTTGAATGAAAGCTAACAACGTGAACATATGGTCTATTGTGGAACGATTTTGTTTAAACCCAGCTTGAAACTCACCTGTAATGTTATTGTCCTCAACCCACACTTGAAGTCTTTTATTAATAATTGCACTATACAGTTTGCTGCAAACATTGCACAACGAGATTCCTCTATAGTTGTTTGGATTAGTAACATTGCCCTTTTTATATAGTGGTACAACAATTGACTCGCACCAACTTTCAGGATACACTCCTCTGGAGAGAGAGAGAGAGAGAGAGAGAGAGAGAGAGAGAGAGAGAGAGAGAGAGAGAGAGAGAGAGAGAGAGAGAGAGAGAGAGAGAGAGAGAGAGAGGACGGAGTTCGAGGTGCATCCTGATGTGGCGTGACTTGACCAGGCGGTTGAAGATCATCAACTTTTTTTCTTTTCTTTTTTTCCTTTCATTTCTTTCTTTCTTTCTTTCTTTCGAATGGGGTTGAACTGTACAACAATCTTCGATTTCGCAAAAAACCCTTAGAATTTCAGGTTGTATGCAACCACTGTTACTGGGCCTTCCCCAAACATCACTTCCTGTCTGCTGTTCCAACGCCGTCTTCACAACGGAACTCACACACAAGCTGACTTAAAGGTCTCCCTTAGTGTT
>JAFLJL010015396.1:22500-38714 GCA_018398815.1 Conus ventricosus
GCACGCACGCAACCAAGCTTCCTCTACCTGTGCTATCTTGTCATTTTTCATTTGGAGGTGGTGCTGTGTGGTCTGCGTGGTTTTCAGTGAGAAAAGTTTTTACCTGTAAAAGCTTTTGCTTGTGCTGGTTGATTTTTATTTTAATCAAAACATTTCAAAATGGAGTGACTGACGGCGGCGAACGAAGCAAGATTAGGAATAGAGTTTGTTTAGAACTTACCGCCAATGACATTGACAAACAAAGCACAAGACAAGACACGATGCATTTCAACCACTTGGGTCTTCTTCAGGCGAAAAAATAAATCACATTTAACATGTGGGACAGTACAAACAACGAAAAACGAAAAAAAGAATGAAATGACTTATCCGTTCTTGGCCATGTGTTTGGTGGGCGGAAATGACATGCGGCCAGGGGGATTATGGGAGAGGAAACGGAGGGGGGGGGGGGGGGGGGGGGGGGGGGTTGCGTCAGGGGAGGTGTGTGTGTGTGATATGATAGGGTTGTGTGTCCAGTTTATTGGGATGGTGTGATATCTTTGTGATGGTTGTGGTAATGGTGGATTGATAATAATGGTAAGGGGAAAAAAAAAAAAAAGGGGGGGGGGTGGGGGGGTGGGGGGGATTTAAGGGGAAGGATAATACAAAACTAAGATTAAATAGATGGAGGGTTGCTGTAACTACTGTATGAAGTGAGTGAAGGGGATGTGGTGGTGGTGTATGTAAGTGTGTGTGTGTATGTGTGTGTGTATGTGTGTGTGTTGGTAGGGGATTTTGCCAACTGGTGTGGAAGAGGTGAGTATGTGTGTTTGGTTATTGTTGGATATTGATGCCTTGGGGGTGTAGTGTCCCCAGTTTGGCAATGAGATGGGATTCTTGAGTTGTGCGTTCAAAGCTGTCACTCTGTGACTGCCAGAGTGCCATGACTTTGACATGGTCGATGTTGTGTTGGGTGTGGTTGAAGTGTAGGGCGACGGGTTTGGGTCGGTGGTGGCGGATATCGGCCAGGTGTTCAGAGATGCGTGTTTCGAGTGTGCGTGACGTTTCCCCTATGTAGATCTTGCCACACAGCTGGCAGTGGATGGCATATATAATGTTGCGGCTCTGAAATGAGAATGTGTGTTTGACTGTGAAGGAGTCTTTGGGGCCCTGTAGGATGGTGTCTGGTTTGGTGAGGGGGCAGATTTTGCAGTTGGGTTTGGAGCAGGGGTGAGTACCTGGTGGTGTAGCTGTGGTTCTGTTCAAACTGGACCGCACGAGGAGGTCTTTGAGGTTTTGTCACGTTTGAATGTGATCATGGGTTTGGTATGGAAGGCGGGTTTGTGGTTATGTACAATGTGCCAATTGGATTTGAGGATCCTACAGATGGGGAGGGTGTGCGGGTGGTAGAGGAGGTAGGCTGTGGGTCTGTCTGTCTTGGTTGGATGCTGGGTGTCCAGAGCAGATGTTCTGGATACAGCTATGGTGCGGCGGAGTGCTGCATTGATGATGGAACTGGGGTATCATCAATGCAGCACTCCGCCGCACCATAGCTGTATCCAGAACATCTGCTCTGGACACCCAGCATCCAACCAAGACAGACAGACCCACAGCCTACCTCCTCTACCACCCGCACACCCTCCCCATCTGTAGGATCCTCAAATCCAATTGGCACATTGTACATAACCACAAACCCGCCTTCCATACCAAACCCATGATCACATTCAAACGTGACAAAAACCTCAAAGACCTCCTCGTGCGGTCCAGTTTGAACAGAACCACAGCTACACCACCAGGTACTCACCCCTGCTCCAAACCCAACTGCAAAATCTGCCCCCTCACAAACCAGACACCATCCTACAGGGCCCCAAAGACTCCTTCACAGTCAAACGCACATTCTCATGTCAGAGCCGCAACATTATATATGCCATCCACTGCCAGCTGTGTGGCAAGATCTACATAGGGGAAACGTCACGCACACTCGAAACACGCATCTCTGAACACCTGGCCGATATCCGCCACCACCGACCCAAACCCGTCGCCCTACACTTCAACCACACCCAACACAACATCGACCATGTCAAAGTCATGGCACTCTGGCAGTCACAGAGTGACAGCTTTGAACGCACAACTCAAGAATCCATCTCATTGCCAAACTGGGCACACTACACCCCCAAGGCATCAATATCCAACAATAACCAAACACACATACTCACCTCTTCCACACCAGTTGGCAAAATCCCCTACCAACACACACACATACACACACACATACACACACACACTTACATACACCACCCCCACATCCCCTTCACTCACTTCATACAGTAGTTACAGCAACCCTCCATCTATTTAATCTTAGTTTTGTATTATCCTTCCGCTTAAATCCCCCCCACCCCCCCACCCCACCCTTTTTTTTTTTTTTTTTTTTTTTCCCCCTTACCATTATTATCAATCCACCATTACCACAACCATCACAAAGATATCACGCCATCCCAATAAACTGGACACACAACCCTATCATATCACACACACACACCTCCCCTGACGCAACCCCCCCCCCCCCCCCCCCCCCTCCGTTTCCTCTCCCATAATCCCCCTGGCCGCATGTCATTTCCGCCCACCAAACACATGGCCAAGAACGGATAAGTCATTTTCATTCTTTTTTCGTTTTTCGTTGTTTGTACTGTCCCACATGTTAAATGTGATTTATTTTTTCGCCTGAAGAAGACCCAAGTGGTTGAAATGCATCGTGTCTTGTCTTGTGCTTTGTTTGTCAATGTCATTGGCGGTAAGTTCTAAACAAACCTATTCCTTTTTCTTAATCAAAAAACTGATACATGTCGCAAGTTAGACCTTAGAGAGAGAGCTTTTGATTCAAAAACCCTTTCATCAAGAATTGTTAGTTTCTAAAAGGAAAACTAGTATTTTAAATTTTTTCCGGGTAGGAGCGGCAAATTTGTTGGACTAAAAGATCAAACTTTTCTTTTTGAGGATACTTTTTCTTTTCTCAAAAAAAAAGCTGCCCTTTTTAAAAAAATTTAAAAAAAGTGAAGGGCCATTGAAAGAAAAAAAACGGGGCCTTCTTTCCTCGGGGCCCCAAAAAAGGGAAAACTTGAATCTTTGTTGGGGAAAGCAAGAAAAAAAAAAAAAAAAGGGCGCCGAAAAAATCCCCCAATACTTAAAATTCAAAAGAGGTGGATGTGGAAAGGGCAGTTAAAAAAAAAGAAGTTTTTTTTGTTTGGCGCAGAGGATAAACGTTTTAGTTGTTGCTATTGACAAACTGAAGCAAGGGTCAAAAAGCTTCAAAGGCAGGAAGCGACCAAACCTGTGTTTTTAACCCTGAATAGGGTTTGGGTTTTGGGGAAATACTTTAAAAAGGGGTTTGTTTCAAAAGAAAAAAAGGGGAGCTTTAACCCCCAAAAAGGGGGCGAGGGGGTTGGAGAGAAATGGGGGATACTCTTCATTTTCCCCGCAAAGGAGGGTATTGCTCATTTGGGGCCCCCTATGAAAAAAAGGTTTTCAACAGTGGGGTCTTTTTTCTTGGAGGTTACTCCTTTGAGGAAGGATTTAAAAACAATGTTTTTCAAGCAGCGGGATATCGGGAAAATATTGGTTAACTCCCATACAAAAACCAATGCAGGGTCGAAACACAATGTTCTTTATAACCTATTCAAAAAACCCAATAAAGCCCCAAACCCACCTCTGTTAGAGCACCCAAAGGGGGGGCCCCAGTCACCCAAGAGGGAGGGGGAAAATTTGGCCTCTGTCAAGCCAGCGCTCTAGTGGGGTCGGGTCAAAGGCCATCTGCCACCCGGGACGAAAAAGGATTTTTTTTGGAAAGTTCTCGTAAAAGGAACTGGTACTTGCCAAGCCAGTGCCCCAAAGTGGGGAGCCCCAAATCTTTATTTAGCAATAGGGAAAAAGGTAGCCCGAATTTTTTTTTTAAACAGGGGAGTAAAAACTTAAAAGCTGAGTAAAAAGTAAAATTTTGAATCTTTTTTTTACAACTCAAAAAACCCTGCAAAACCTCCTTTTTACTTTGGCCCCTTTTCCCTTGGGGCCAAAAAGGGGGGGTGTATTTTAAAATTTCAACTGTTTTTTTTATATTAAATAAAGGGCTTTTGTATATGCATTTTGGTTTGGCCCCCTTTTGAATAATCTTAGTTGAAAAGAAGGCCCGACAGCCGTCTTGAATTTACGGCGTCAAGCGCAAACCTTTAAAACCTTTTTTACTTTCCCCCTTGCAAGACCTCCCTATTTTTTAAAATTTGTGGGGTGTGTGTGTGCGTGTGTGCCCCGGATTGTGCTTGTATATTTTGCTTTTAAATTGTTGTTGTTGTTTTTTTTGTTTTACTGTAAAAAATATATTATTTTCTGAACATCCGTTTCTTATAAAAAATTAAAAGGGTGCAGCCCCCTGCCCCCCCCTCCCCCCCCAGGGCTTTGCACACATTTCAAGTCCTTCTAAGTTCTTAATTTCAAGTCCCCCCAAGTTTTTTTAAAGTTCTTACTCAAGTTGTCCCAAGTTATCCTCAAGTCACCCCACAGGGGTTACTCAATTTTTTTTTCACTTTTTTAAAGTCCCCCTCAAGTTACCCCCAAAAGTCATTTTCTAAGTTTTTCCCAAAGTCATCTAAGAAAACTTCAAAGTTTTTACTCAATCAGCTAAATTTTAAACTAGTTATTTTCAAAGGGTTTTTTAACCAAAGTTATTATTAAAGTCAACGTAAAAATTATTTTTTTAAGGGTTTTTAAAAAGGGTTATTGCTTTAAAAATGGACCCAAAAGGATCTTTTGTTTTTTGGCGGTTTGGAAAATTTTTGTTTTTCAAATTTCTTTTATTTAGGGGTTGAGATTTTTTGGGACTGTTTTGGGTTTTTTGGGTTGTCTTTGTTTAAATTTTTTTTAAACCGTAAATAACCCCCCCCAAACGGGGGAAATTGCCCCCCAAAAATGACAATTGCTTTAAGAAAATTCCATGGCGGTGCAGGCAACCCGGGTTGTTGTTTTAGGATCAACTTGTTCTGGTGTTTTTTAGAGGGCATTGAAACAAGGGGCCCGGCTCTGGCACTTTTTCGTTTGAATTTTTTGTGATTGAAAACTTTAATTTTTTTTTTTTTTTTTCCACTCTGTAATTTTTTTCCGGGCTGAAAACGCGCCCAGGTTTTTTTTCCCCTTGGGCACTTTCTCCACCGGTTTCGGGGTTTTTTTCTGATTCTGCTGATTTTCTGGCTCGGTCTTTTTAAGGGAAACAAAATTTTTTGTTAAAAGAAATTTAAACCCCATGATTAGCGGCGACAATAATGTTCCAAATCGAAATTACGGGATCACATCCTAGAGACTCAAATTGACTTTTTTTAAAAAACTGGTTTCCTCGTTTAAACCCTATTTAAAAGTTTGGTTCAGAATCAAGGCCCCAATTCTGGCTATTATTTAGTGAAACAAATAAAATTTGTTTCTCCGAGCTTTTTCCCTTTTGATCCTGTTCGCTTATTCCGGTTTTGATACTTTACAATGTCTTGGGGCCCGGACATCTGTTGAATCTGTTCTATGCTGAATTCATTTCCGGGGAACTGTTTTGTTTCCCCCCTGCTGCCAAAAGGAAATCCAGTCTTTCTTTTTTTGGACAAAATTGGTTCACCCAACTTGATCTTTGTATCATAAGTTCGGAGGTTTAGGCGGGCCCTGTAGCTGTAGCAGACCCACCCCCGGTGTTCAGGGTTTTTTTATTAATTAAAAATTATTTTGTTTTTTAAAAAGGGCGCCAAAAAAGGACTGTTACAAATCTTGTTTACCATTCGTGTTTTTGGGGTGGTCTAAGTATGGAAAACAATGCTTGGAAAAGCTTTTTTGAAAAAAAACCGGCGGGTTTTGGAAAAAACTGATTTTGGAAGACTCAGCAAAGCTAATTGCTTTTCATTGCAGCTTCTTTTTGTACAAAAGATTTTTTTTTTAAGAAAGGGAAAAAATTTTTCCCTGCAGTTCAATATAAAAATTTAAAAAAAATACTTTTAAAAAAAAGGGCTTCACTCGAAATTTGTTGATGGCGGGGGCCCATTTAGTAAATTGCGTTGTTTTTTAGGGGAAATTTTGGAAATTACCCCTTTTAAAGAAAAACTGCGGGAATGCGGCGGAGAAAAAAACAAAAACAAAGCTGTGGAGAAAACTGAAGTGCACAAGAAAATATAAAAAAGCAGAAAATTGAGCAGTTAGATTTCTTAATAAAAAGTGAAAAAACGGGGGAACTTGCAGTTTAACTTTTAAAAATTTTGGCCCAGGAAATTTAAAAGAATATTTTCTTGTAACGGCATACCAATTGAGACATTCCCCCCACCAAAATTCGTGATTTTTAAATCATCCATAAAAAAAAACAAAAGATGAAAAGAAATCCCCGTTTTTTTTTCTTTGGAAATGCCGGGTTGGGTTTTTTTGTTGCCCCAAATATTGGCGGGATTAAAAATAAAACAAATTTTTTAAATTCCCCAAAAAGGTTATTGGGGGAATCACAGCAAAAAAAAAAAAGCAAAGCCAAGCAGGGGGGGATTTCAGTGAAAAAACAGAAAAGGAAGGGGTTATCTAAACAAGCGATTTGGCAAAAATTTTTTTAAACTCCCCCTAGACAAATTTACAGAGACCACACTTTGTGAATAAAATTTCCGAAGGCCCACCCTTCAAAGGGATCTTCTATTTTTTACCCCTTGATACGATTAGAGAAAAAGATTTAATTTACGCACTAAACCAGCCCATTGACTTGGTTCAAGTTTTACAAAAAATTGCGGGAAACCATTAACGAAAAAAGAGTGCTTCTGGGGTTGCTGTTGCCATACAACTAATTTCCCAAAACGAGGGCCGCTAATTTACCCTCGCATGGATTAAGTCGACGAGGGAAAAAAATTTTAAAGGCCAAAGTGAATAAATTTTTTGAAAAAACATAGGTTACCAAAAAAAAGAGGCTTCCGGGAGTTACAGAATCACCAGGCTTTAGTTGAAAACTTTAACAAACAGTTATCTGAAAGACTTTCTCCACCAGTATCCAGAGAGTGATTGACAATTCTGCTACACAGAATGGGTTAGAAGAATGCCCTCAGTTTTGCGGCAAAGAATAATGAAGAATTCAAAGGGCTTAAAAAACCCCCACAAGCAAACAAAAAACAAACAATAAATGTTTCTGAGCTCCCGTTTAAACCCGCCCAAAAAATTTCCCTTTGGTTTAAAAATAATTGGTACCTTTTTTACGGGGGGGGGAAACGAAGGGGGCACTCGCTTTTAGGGCAACCGATCCAGTTTGGAGGTTGTTTCCTAGAAATAAAAAGAATTGTAAAAATTTAATCCGCCCGTGTATTTTTTACGAGAAACTGACACAAAAAAACAACCGGCCCCCTCAAAATCTTTTGGAAGGAAGGGAAATGCGATAATCCCCCCCCAGGAAAACAGTTCCCCCGTTGTTAATTAATTTACAAAATTATATTTGAGACTAAAAAAAGGGGAAACACAGAAGAAAAAGAAATTTATAAAGGAAAAAGACCTTTTTAATTAATGCGGGAAAAATGTTTCCCAGGTTTTACTTTAAAGGAAAAAATTTTTGAGGGGGTTTATCATCAAAATGCTAAAAAACCCTCCCGATCACCAACAACCCCAAATCCCCAAATTTTTTTTATCAGATATGGGGGGGAAAAAAAATATCTTGAAATAAAAAAAAAAAATTCAAACATTTAAGCAAACATGAAAAACTTTGGCTTTTAAAATTTGGGTAATTTTTTTGATTGAGGTTTTAATGAAATTTAGGAAAAAGTTTTTCCCGGCCCCCAAAAATTTTGGTTTCATTTTTTGGTTTTTAAACCTCCCGGGGGCTTATTTAAATTTTTTAAATTTTTATTAAAAAAAATTTGAGCCTAAAATGGAAAAATCAGGCGAAGAAAAAAATGAAAAATTTAAAGGGAAAAGGCCTTGAAAATTAAAAACGGGAAAAATTTGATACGAAATTCTACAATTTGGGGAAAAATTTGCAAGGATTCACCAAAAAACATGTTAAAAAAATTTCCCGATTCCCTTTTCAGCCCAAAAAAACCCCAAATTTTTTTTGGGGAAAAAAATTTTCTTGAAAAAATTAAAAAAAATTCCCAAACGATCAAGCAAACATTTAAAAATAATTTGGGGTGAAATTGGGTTTGTTTTGATTGATTTTTAATTTAAAAGTTGATGAAAAAATATAAACCCCTCAGTGAAGCCCTCAGGGAAAAAGGTATTTTAAATTTTGCTGTTCTCCAATGCCCCTTGATATGGAAAAAACCCGAATTAACAAATACTCGTTTTGTGTTTGTTCTATTAATGAAAATTCTTTGTTTCAACAGTTTTTGTTTATTTTCAGTTGATTAGTTTGTAGTTTTTCCCTTTTTATGATGGGAAAAATTTGTTTATTTAACAATGCTTTTTTTTGTAGTTTGTCATGTGATTTTGGGTTTGGGGTGAAAAACATGCAGTTATTCCCTTTGGGTTTCTTAATGGTTTTCTTGGCTCGAAAACTGTACATTTTCGAAATTAAACCAATAAAATTTCCCTTTAAACACCCCCCTCCAGATAATTTTGTCCCTTTATCTTTCCTAAAACCTTTTTATTAACGGTTTAATGCAAAGGCGAATCTTTTGGGTAAAACAGTTGGGGTCCCTTTCCATTTCCCCCCTTTTCCTTTGCAAATTCTATTTCCCTGTCTTTAAAAGAGGGTTTTAAATTGGGATATCTATAAACCAAAAAATATTCTGTTTCTGTTGTAAAGTACTTGGACCTGGTTCGGGGGGTTTAAAGTAGTCATAAAGATATTTAACATCCCAAAAGCCCTTTTATAATTCTAAAACATTAAAACCAAATTTAAAAAAAAAGGGTTTTTCTAATTTGACTTTTTTTTCTTCCCTCATTATGCCAAAAAGCTGATCATGAAATCTTTGAAATTCCCGATAATTTGGTTTTGAAGTCAGCTTAATTGGGTTTTGTTCTTTTTGGTGAAACCCAAACTGGGCATTTTACGCTTGTGGGGATTTTCCAAAAGTTTTCCGAAACAGCTGTTGTTCATCAAACTTGAAAAAATCTTTTTCTGAAGCATCTGCGGGGTTTTTAGTTCTAAAATCAGTGTTCTTTTTTGGGTGTTTTTGGTTTCTTTAAATGTTCTTGATAAAAAACAAATATACGATGAACGGGGGGCAACTTTAAACCATGTCTTTTAAATTAAAATTTTTGAAGTCTGGGGAAGGGCAAACATAATTTTTTTGCCTCGGGAAAAATTTTGGAACAAGTTTAGGCGGCTTCTTGGATTTTTCTTTTGATTTCTGCGGGTAATGGGTAGTCTTATGTAGGTCATGGGGTTCCCTGAGGTATTCTAAACAACTTCTAGAATAAAGCCCCCATGGCGATTTAGGCTTTAAATGGGTTTAACCCCTTTAATGCCTTTTGAATATTATTTGTACTGCCCGGGCTGGGTACTTTTTTAAAGTTACGTAATGGAAGGGGTTTTCGCCCCCGCCAACCTTCGTTTTTTTGCCCTCTAAAAAAACAGGGGATTTTAGGGGCCCTTTTTTTTGGATCTTTAAACTTTCCCGTATTTGTTGTTTTCTTTTCGTAATGGGTGCGACGCCCTTCTAATTTTCCCCCTTGGGAAACCGGTTTTTAATTTTATTGAATCATTGGGGGAAAAACTGACAAAAATCAATTTTTGTTTTCTCCGTTAAAATTTTGGGGAATTTCTCCCCCCAATCACCGGGCGCAGAAATTTTTAATGAGCAGGACCAGGCTATAATGTTTCATGCAGGGTTTTTTTTTAAAATTTGTAAAGACGTCCGCAAAAAAACAAAGTAGGGGCCCTTAATTTGGGCAAAACAAGGGGTTGTTTTCCCCCGTTTTACACTCTAACTTTGGGCCCGCTTCTTTTGGGAGGTGGTTAACAAAAATCACTGATGTCCTTTCCTCTAAGTAGAAAAGGGGCGCGCCTTTTGGAGGGTGTATCTTCGTTAACCCTTTCCCCCAAATTTTTCATGTTTTTTCATAAGGGGAAAAACCCCTTTCAACAAGGTTGGGTTTTAAAAAAATTTTTTTCCTTTTTTGGGGGCCCCCAAGGGGCTTGCCAAAATGACTTAAAAGATCCCCTCAGGGGGGCCCCGCATAGAGTCAAAAAAAGAAAAGGGTTTTTTAAAGTGAAAAAAATGTACTTTTCTTTAAAGGACTGTGCAAATTGGGATGTTATCCTGAAAAGGGGGTCGTCTAAGGGTTTTTATTATAAGAGGGGGTCGGAACCTCCAAGGGGATGAAAAAAGATGGGGGCTTCCCTGTCTTTGGATCAAACCTTAGTGAAGAATTGCGGTTTTACTGTGGCTTGGGTACTCCCGGAAACCCCCGCTAAGTGTTTATGGTCTTTACTGTCGGATTGGTTTCCCTTTCTGGGGGGGAAATTTTGGGGGTAAACCGCCCAAAATTTCCCCAAAAAATGTGGCGGTCCATATGTGGGCGGTCTTCAGGCGTCAATGATTTCAGATAAGTTTTGATTTTTGAAAAAAGGCGGGGTTTCGCAATTTTTGCTTGGGGTGCGTTTTTTTAAAAAGTATTTTTGCGCTTTTGGTCCTCTATACCCAAATTTGGGCCCAAAGGGGCCATCCCACCTGACAACCCCATTAAAAAGCTTTTAACCCCAAAAGGGGGGATTGCTACAAGGCAGGGGTTTTTGGGGGTTTTCCCGTGGGGGTGGCCCTTCTTTGGAACAAAAAGCGACTCGAAGGCCCGCCCTTTTTAAAAATTCGTTTGGACTAGTTTGGTTTTTCCCGGGATTAAAACTAACTTTAATGCCTTCTCTCGGCCGTAATTTTGTTTTTTGGGATTACGTTAATGGGCTGATTTCAAAGTTTTTTATGTTCCTCACGGCTTGGGCGAGGGGGGTTCTTGGTTTGAAAATTTCTCAGAAATTCCCGTTTTTTTGCCCAAACTTTTGAAGGGTTGGGTTGGGATTTGTTTTAAATCATTGGGGGCGGTTATTTAAAAGTGTAATGTGGGGGGGCCCCCCCGGTGTGGAAAAAAAACAGGAGGAAATAAAAAATTTATTTTTTGGGCCCGGGGGCCAAATTTTTTTGGGCCCCTTTTTTTTGACAATTTAAAGGCAGTAGATTTGTTTTCCCCTTCCCCATGTGGGGGATTTTTAACAGTTATTTGGTTTTTTTTTTTCTTCAAACTTCAATGTGACCACGCTAACAGGAAAAGGGGAAATTCCCCTTTTAAAATTAAAAAACATTTATGTTTAAGGAAAAAATAGTTGACATCTTTTTTGGGGGTTTTTTTGCGGGGCGTTTTTTTTTTTTGGGAGCCCCCAAGAAAACACCACTTAAAAAAATTGTTGTTGAATTCTTTTTGTTTGAACTGCTCTTTTTGGACTAGGGTTGGGGGACCCCGGAAAAAGTAAGCCCTTTCCAAAAAAATCGGTGGGATACTTAGCCTGTTTTTTTTTCCTGGCCCCCCCTTTGGACCCCCCTTAAAAGGCCCTTTTTGCCCCCAAAAAACGTGGGGGGGCCCCCGGGTTTTTTTTAAAAAATAACTTTTTTTGAGTCGGACCCAGATTCGTTTTTCTTCATTTTTTTTTATATAGTGGGTTAAAACAGTAACATTATTTAACTGGGGGGGGTTTTGTTAGTTTACCGGACTTGAGAAATTCATGAGCAAAACCCTTTCCGTAGTTTTTTTTGGATCAATGACTTTTAGTTAAATTCATTTAAAAATTTTGACAAAAAGTCTTCCCTTTGCATTCCTTCAAAACAATTCGTCGGACCTTTATTTCTTAGCCTGTTGAGTTTAAAAATAACAATTTTAAATTTAAAAAAAATCAACGTCTTAATCAGATCAAAACAAAGGTTTTTTGTGCTTGGGACTATAAACTAAAGTAAAAAAAACGCCCTTTGAGTTGTTAAAATGAGCTGTTTTGAAAAAAGGTTTAAGTCTCGTTTACTTTTTTTAAACATTCCTTTTTTTCTGCTCGGTGCTGGTGTTGAGAAAACTGCCCTTTTTTTTTTGAAGATCAAACTTTTGTCTTTTATATCATCAAAATCGGCCTGTAAACGGGGCTAAAATCTTTTCCCTGATGTTTGAGTCAACTAGGCTTTATTAATTGTCAGTTTGAAAGATAAATTTGCTGTTTTAGTTGAACCTTGCGTGTGTTTTGGAGTTTATTTTTAATTTTTGTAGCAGCACTTTTGCTAATAACACAGCCAGAGTAAAGAAAAAACCCCCAGAGGTAAGCTGCGGGGGGGGCACCCCCAACCCCACCTGTTGTAAGAGCAAAAACTTTTCCGTAAGCGCACTTAAGTTGATGTTCCAGTTTAACATATTAACAGCATTAAAGGCAGCGAAACCTTGTTTGGTTTTCTGTTTTTTGAAAGGTCTTGCTCTATTTTTGTTGCTTTGGTAATGTTTGTTTTAAACTGAAGGTTTTTATGTCGGGGTTTTACTATCCTTCGTTTTGGGACTTGGCGCGTAGGCGCATTTGGATAAACCTTAAAAGAATGCTTTTTTTTTAAAAAAAATAAATTTTGTATTTTATATCTTTTTTAAACTGTTATCTTGAAATTCAGCTGCGACATTATTAAAAACAAATACACGTTAAGTGGTTTTGGCCTCTTTTTTTTTATCAATTTGAAAGTTTTTTATGTTTTAACAGTTCTCCCGTTCCATGTAACGATTATCCTCCTTGTCTTTTTGGTCAATCCCTAAAACGTATTTTGTTTTTAAATAATGACATTTAAAACGTGAAGTGTAGATCTTTAGACACAAAGGGCAACTGTTGGATTTTACACCCCCCCACCCCCAAAAAGTTTTTTTTATTTCATCCAAAAAGCGAAGGTTTAAACCCCCTAGCGTAGATTTGTTTGGACTACCTCAATTTTACATTGCCCCTTTTGTTTTTTTTGGGGTTTTAAAAAATTTTTAGGTTGTCTTTTGAATGGTTCTTCATTTCACACAAGCAATAAAATACCTTTAAGCGATCTGCTGCGGCACTAAAACTAAAATTCCATATAGTGTCTGCCCTGCTTTTAGGATATTTAGAATGAAAAATCACTCTTCGTAATATATTGCTAATTTTGACTGATATTGTTGCTCGATCAGCCTCGCTAAGTTAGGGTTGCTAACAACGTCAAACTCTAACGAATGTCAGAATCTTACTTTGCTTCGGTTGTCTGTAGATATAATAACATATTTGTAGTCATTAAAAGTTAGTTCATATGACAATCTGTCTTTTAATGCTCCTTGAAAGTATGGAGGATGCGCTTTTAACAACTCAAAACTAGGGGTATGAAAAAGCGATTTCCATACGCATAACTTACGGCTACAAACCTTTTGCCGTCTTTAGCATCTTCAGCGCCTATTCTATGTTTTAGTGCTTCTTCATTTTCGATTCCTTGAAACGCAAGATCAGCCCTTTCGTTCCCGGTTAGCCATAGATCAGAATAGGTTAAAAATATGTCTGCATTATGTAAAGAAAATATTTTCTTGTCCCTCAAGTTTTATAGAAATTTTCTTAACGATTGACCGCCCCAAATTCTGTACAACTGTCCTGTTTGGGTCTGTTGCTGATTCGAGTTCTATTTTGAAAGTAAGTCGCGCAGAGGCCTGGCACAATCACTTCATCCGCTCCTAGGTCTGGAAATTTGACAGTAAGAATTTGATCCGCATCAATAGTAGACGGATTATTTGGAACAGTAATATTCCTTTATTTCCCTTCACACCAAAGGGCTCTTTCAGTCTTCTATGCGGGTCAAGAATCGAGCCATATGTTTGTGAATTTTTTTATAAAACAAAATAAAAAGTTTATTAATTAAAGAAACATGGCAGGCAATGAAGGTGAAGAAGATTATGATGTTTTGATTTCCCGGAGACGACATGAGTGACGGCTCCTTTGATACAGCATCGCTCAACGCTTCATTGCGGGTGAATTAACAGAAGTACGGTCGACGCATTTTACAAAAGTTTAGGCTTAGAACCCCCCCAAATTTTATGACCCTAATGATTTTAAAGGGTAAAAGATGTGGCCATTTGTATTGAAAAACATCAAGGAAACTGTTCAGCTTACAAAAAACGAGACCCATAAAAGGGTTTTGAAAGGTACAATAGACAAAGACTCCCTCGAGCGTACAAAATCGCTTGGCTTTGCAAACCAAAATTAATAGGGAGGCAGTTGCTAAACTTCAAACACACTACGGAACCCCAACAAATATTAAAATGCAAAACATGAAACTTCAAGTTTTAAAGTAAACACAGGGAAAAAATCAAGCAATAGAAACCATTTATCAGAAGAAAGCTTTAAAAAACAATTAATGTTTCCCCTCGTTACCCCCGCAAGAATTTGAGGGCCGTTGAATCGGGGCTGTAAGAAACATTTGAGGGAAATTAACAGACAAAATTTTTGGGAAAACTAAGTGAAATAGATGAGCATATAAAAAGAGGAAAAAGAAAATCTCGTTGAGGCTGATGACGCCAACTTAGGGCCTGGTGTTAAAGAAAGAATAACCCAAAGACTAAAGATCTTGAAAAAGAAAGATCGGCAAGACTAAAAGCGGCGTTCTACTAACCGAGACCAATTACGAACTCAAGTGATCAGAATAAGAGAAACTACCCAAAGAATTTTACATGAAAAAAACAACGCTAGCAAAAAAGAATAAAAACGCTGTTTTTTGAGTGCAAGGAGTCACATTAGCAAGCGTTATAACAGCCTTAGGATTTGCAATAAGTACTCTGGGGGATGGCTATTACGGGTGGGTGTGGTGCTGGGCTAGGTGGCCTCCGCCCCCATCCCCCTCCATCGCCGCCTGATAAACATGGTAAAAAAAGCTTGATCATCTGCGGGTTTATTAAAAAATTCCGGTAAGCCCTGGATGTTTACTAGGGATTTAGGGGGGTTTTTGCTGCCTTTTGCATGGGCAAATAGTTGGTTGGCTAATTTGGATTTTCCTTAAATGGTTATTAAAGATAAAAATTTCTCAGTTTAAAAAATGTTTCTTCATACGGCTTTTTTGGGCGGGAGGAGTTTTTCGGGGGGGGGATGGATGTTTTTTTGCTGCATTTTAAAGGGTTTAAATTTTATTCTTTTCCGATTTTCGTTTTTTCCCTGCTTCATTGTTCAAGGTTTGTTTATTATTTTATTACTACTGGAGTAAAAGGCAGGGGGGAATAAAAAAGTGCCAACAGCAAAGTTTTACTTTCGATCTTGCGTAGTAAAACTTTTGGTACCTTTTAATACTTGAAGGTAAATCAACGTAGAATTAATGGCGTCCTCTAAAATTTGCTAAGTATTGTTTTTGTGCGTCAAAACCAGTAGAAGGATCGTTATGCTCGATCTCGTTTGTGCTTGCGAACCTAGCAAACACCAAAGTAAGTACGAACAGAGTCGTTTATTCGTTCTATTCCTGCTTTAGTTTAGGGCCCTTAGAAGTGTCTAAGATAAATGTTGTCCATGCTGTTTTATGCTCTTGCTCTATGACCCGAGGTGAACCCCTGTGCCTTTGAGAAAGATGTGTAAGGAGGATTCCAGTCATAGTTATACTTTCTGTGCACGCCCCAAAAATAAGGGGTGCCTAAACCCTGATTAAGATCCAACTTTTGTCTAAAGTCTGTCTTGGCCTTAATATTGAATTCGTTACAAATCCTTTCAAAAGCCTTCATGTCTATTTTGGTTGCTGAATGGATTAAACGGTTTGTCATTCGGTAATGGGCTTGCAGTTCGTCTAATACGTCGAGGTGTAATATAATGAAACTTTACACTGACCTCACAATGGAAACAGGATGATTTAGTGATCGCACGAACTCACCCCAGTTGGTGCCAAAACACAGCAAAGTTAATGGTTCTGATTTAAAATGTCGGAGACTAAACCACACTCGCAAAGTAGTTTTTTTATAGGGGGTTAAGATATCTGTTTGGAATACTCACTTACTTTAAGGCGTCAGACTGAGCACGAATTCAGGTATCGTTGTAATTTTTAGATTGTGTGCGGCCCAACAGAATATTTGCTTTAGTAAAATTTTATGCCATTTTTATTTCGTTTAAAAAAGTTGTAACAATAACAACTCAAGACCGTCCCTTTGTTTTGAACTTTTTTGATAACAATTGGGGGCCAGAATGGTTCCTTTCATGAAATATTTACAAGTCGTATGGTTAATATAAAACCCATCCCAAAGGGAATTTGATTTAAAAAAGTTAATTAGCAATAGAGCCCTTT
>JAFLJL010015397.1:0-7500 GCA_018398815.1 Conus ventricosus
ATGTCTTTTTCCAAAAAAATTTTCTTGAGGAAGTTTCCAAAAGGTCCTGAAATTTGGAAAAAAATTTTTTGCCCCAATCCTTAAAAAGGGTTTTCCCTTATGGAAAGAACAGTTAAAAAAGGTTTGGAAGTTAATTAAAAAAGGGCTTTTTTTTTATTTAGGGGGAAGGAATGGTTGGGGATTTAAAATTAAGGCGGGGAGAATTAAAGGGGAAAAATGGAATTTCTATATCTTGACGGGATGTATGTTTGTGGCGGACGTTTTGAAATTATAGAAGACCTGCTGAAACATTCAGTTTGGATCTGCGCATTATTTCTGCACCCGGGATGAGTTGGACGCTTTCTTAAAGTTTACTGAGTAAGATTGATTTATTGTCAGATTACCAATGCTTCAGATGATTGAAAACGGATTGCGGGGAGGAATTAGTATGGCGTCGCATCATTACTGTAAAGCAAACAACAAATACCTAGATGATTATGATCCAAGTAAAAGGTCTAACTATCTCATGTATTTAGATGCAAACAATCTGTATGGATGGGCTATGGCGCAATCACTTCCATTACGCAACTTTAAAATGTACACAGGCGGTGATCCGAACAATATTCAAAAGGCATTAAAGTGGTTGGGTAGTTTGGCGCCTGATCAACAGCGTGGTTTCATTCTAGAAGTTGACTTAGAATATCCTCATGAACTCCATGACTTGCATAATGACTATCCATTAGCAGCAGAAAGTCTAAAGATGGATCCAAGAGAGCCACCTAAACTTGTGCCTAATCTTCGGGGCAAAAAAAATTATGTCTGTCATTACAGACTTCTACAATTTTATTTAAGGCACGGTTTGAAGTTAACAGCTGTTCATCGTATAATTGCTTTTGATCAAGAACAGTTCATGAAACCATACATCATGAAGAACACTGACTCAGAACTAAATCCACAGATGCTTCAGAAAAAGACTTTTTCAAGTTGATGAACAACAGCGCTTTGGAAAGACTATGGAGAATCCGCACAAGCGCAAAGATGTCAGATTGGTCACCAAAGAGAACGAAGCAATTAAGCTAACTTCAAAACCTAATTATCAGGACTTTAGAAGATTTCATGATCATCTTTTTGGCATAATGATGAAAAAAAAGAAAGTCAAATTAGACAAACTGTATTTATTGGGTTTACTGTTTTAGAATTATCAAAGCTTTTGATGTTAGAGTTTCTTTATGACTACTTTAAGCCCTCGTATCCCGAGTCCAGAGTACTTTACACAGATACAGATAGTTTTGTTATAGATATTCCTACTGAAGACATCTATAAAGACATGGAAACCGAAGTAGCTAAAGGGCATGCGGGGTGGTACGACACATCTGATTACCCTAAAGATTCGCCTTTGCATTCAATTACTAACAAGAAGGTTTTAGGAAAGATGAAGGATGAATTATCTGGAAAGGTGATCAAGGAGTTTGTTGGTTTAAGGTCAAAAATGTACAGTATTTCGAGCCAGGAGAAAATCGTTAAGAAAGCAAAGGGAATATCTCGCAGCATTGTGCAGTCAAACATATCACATGACAACTACAAAGAAGCATTGTTTGGCAATAAGACTTTTCATCATGACAACGTAAAACTGCGATCTAATCTACATGAGATCACACAACAGTTGTAACAAAGAAGTCATTAGATAGAACAAACACAAAACGGGTGTTTGTTAATCCAGAGTTTTCATATGCAATTGGGCACTGGAGAACCGTAAATTAATTAAAGCGGAACTGTGTCTGGCGGAATTATCTGCAGTTCTTCTTTCACAAAAGATCTTTGAGGAGTGGTTGTTTTGTTGTGTCAGTTTCTCGTAAATAATACACGGGCGGATTCATTTTTACAATTCTTTTTATTTCATATGGATCAACACTCCAAACCGGATCAGTTGCCCTGATGCGAGTGTCCCCTTCTGCTTCCCCCGGTAAATGAAGGTACCTTACTTTCAATCCAAATGGTAATAGTTTGCCGGATGAAGACTCTCCTTCAACAACATTTATTGTTTTTCTTTTGATTGCTTGTACTGGTTTTAGGCCTTTAAATTCTTCATTATTCATTGCGCGCAAAACTGAGGGCAGTCTTCTAACCCATTCTGTGTTGCGAGAATTGTCAATCAGCTCTCTGTGATACTGGTAGGAGAAAAGTCTTTCGGCTAACTGTTTGTTAAAGTTTTCAACTAAAGCCTGTGATCTGTGAACTCCCGGAATGCCTCTTCTAATAGTAACTCTGTGTTTTAACAATAATTGATTCACATGGCCTTTAAATTCTTTTCCATCGTCAACTTGAATCATGCGAGGATAAGTTAGTGGCCCTCGTTGGTATATCAGTTGTATAGCGACAGCAACAGCAGAAGCACTCTTTTGTGTTAATGGCTCCGCATCTTTGTATCTTGAAGCCATGTCAATGACTGTGAGTGCGTACTTAAATCTTTTCGTCTAATCCTATCAGAGGGTAAAATATAGAAGATCCATTTGATGGGTGTCGTTTGGAGTTGTATTGACAAAGTGCGGTCTCTGTATTCGTCTAGGCGCAGGTAAATAAATTTGCCAAATCGCTTGTTTAGATAACCATTCTTTTGCTGTTTGTTCACTGACACCCGCTGCTTGGCTTAGCTTTTTAATTGCCGTGATTCCCTTCCAATATCCTTTTGGTGAATAATAGATTTTGTTCATTTTTTATTCAGCCAATATTATGCGCAACAAAATACACAACAGTCATACCAACGACAATAAACGCGATTTCTTGCATCTTTTGTTTTTCTGATGGTTGATAAAAGTCACTGAATTTTGGTGGGGCAATGTCTGGACCGGTTTGCCTGTTACTAGATAATATTGTTTTATTGCTTGATCAACATCTTTAAATATGTAAGCTGCATGCCCCTGTCTTTTCAGTGTGTCATTAATAAAATCTAACTGCTCAAGTCTCTGCCTTTCATAGGCGTCTTGTGCAGCTGCTAGTTCCTCCATAGCTTTGTTATGTCTTTTTCTCTCGCCATCATTCCCCAGTTTACTAAATGCAAAATTACTGCCGCTAAAAGCAAGCGCATTCACCACAGCGCCGCCTATCATTATTGCGAGTGAAGCCATTTTTTATAAATGTATTTTTTTTTTACATATTTATATTCTCTGGAATTATTCCTTGCTTAACTAGAAAATCTTTCGTAGCAAATGAAGCTGCAATAATAGCAATCAGTTTTGCTGAATCCTCAAAGTCTAGTTTGCCAAGATCTGCCGGTTTTATTTTTAACAAGCTTTTACCAAGCATTGAGTATCCTACACTTAGACCTCCAATAACAGCAGAATGTATACAAGGTTAGCAATAGTTTTTTCGGTGCTCATTTTAAAAAATAAAATAATTATAATTAATATAAAAAAACATGAACAGCGATGATCTACTACAGCTACAAGGCAGCCTAAACCTTCCTGAACTTATGAATGACCAAGCTGATGACCAAGCTATTATGCCCAAAAAGGAGAGGCTGTATTCTTTGGCAGCATGTGGAAAAACAAAACAGTTCCTCGGAACTGAATTCAGCATAGAACAGATTCAACAGATGCCGCCGCAAGACATTTTAAAGTATCATAACAGGTATGAAGCGCAGCTGGGGTCTAGAATGGTGAAAGTGTGGGGCAAACGGTTCTTAGTTTGTACACTAAACTAGTCAGTAGATTTGCTCCCATTGATTCTGAACAAGATCTTACGTATGATTTAACGCAAGATCCAGTTTTAACAAAGTCATTAGAGTCTCTAGGCTGTGATTTATACTATAGATTTGGAACATTGTTATCGCCATTAATCATGGGATTAATAACTTTTAATCATATAGATTTTATTTCCCTTCAAATGAACGAGCTGGAAAATCATCAGAACCAGGAAACATTGAATCAGGTGGAGAAAGTAACCAAGCTAGAAAATCAGCAGAAAACGCTGAATCAGGTGAAGGCCATTAAAAATCCTGGGCGTGTTGAAGCAGGAAAAAAATATAGCAGAGTGGAACAAACAAAAAAAATTAATGTTACAGAATATGACTCATCATGAAAACATAACACCGCCAACGCCAGAACAAGTTGATTCAATGCCAGCTATAAAAACTCCATGTGATACAAGGGCCCCAAAGTCTTCATGGAATATTGAACTTAAAACTGTTGCCATTTTTGGCGCCATTGCTGCTGTTGGGGCAGTTATTACGGTTATAAAATATATACACAATGGCAACAGAAACGAAAGAAGTTAAAACAACCTGAACCGTTAAATACAGAAAAAGACAACTGCACGCCAAAACCGCCAATAACAAAGCATCATTTTGATCCATTTATAATGGAATAATATTTTAAATTTTTTTATAAAAATAGATCATGGCGTATTATAAAATGATGAAGTCAATAAATAAAGACCTGGAGTCTATAAAAGACATTTCCATAGACCCGAATTGTAATCAATGCGGTTGCTTCGGATGTAAGACCTTCCTTAAAATCTATGCAGAAAACGCTGAGCAAGACATCCTCAACAATGACGCGTTTTTTGAGGCGTGTGTGTACTATATTAGACATCTACTATTTAAGATAAAAACATAGATTGTATTTTTTTGATAATTATAAGAACTTGGTTGTACTTAAAGGATGACTTAGTTATGATCTTGAGGTGACTTAATCAAGAACTTAATCAAGAACTTATTAAGAACTTGAAGTAACTTGGGGATGACTTAAGGACAACTTGAGAATGACTTAAGTAAGAACTTGAGGATGACTTAGAAGTGACTTGGGGTAACTTCAGTTAAGAACTTGTGGATGACTTGAGTGTGCATGCGTGGGGTGGGGGTGGGGGGACGTGCGTGGCGTGGGGTGGGGGTGGGGGTGTGCATGCGTGGGGTAGGACAAAACACAAACAAACAACAAACAAACACACAATAGACAGTCCAGGGGTGGGGGTGGGGGGACGTGCGTGCGTGGGGTGGGGGTGGGGTGTTGCATGCGTGGGGTAGGACAAAACACACAAACACCAACAAACAAACAAGAAGTGAAACTACTAGGACCACTTCTTGCTTTGTGACTAAACAGGCTGTGTCTTGCCCGCAACCTCAATCAACTAGGCCAAGTGATCATATGTGATCACTTGGCCTAGTTTGCCGCTGAGCTTTGCAGGTGCTGCCGCGCTTTGCAGTCAAGTGATCATATATGATCACTTGGCCTAGTTTGCAGGTGCTCCGTGCTGACGTCATTAGCGGCAGGCTGCTGCGCTTTGCAGGTCAAGTGATCACATATGATCACTTGGCCTAGTTTGCTGTGCTCCTCTTTTCTCAACCAGGCTTGCAACTGGCTTTTGGCAGAGTTACAGCAGTAATTGCTGTAGCCAAGCTTTTATGGCGGCTCTAATCGCCAGTAGTAGTACATCCGTCATTGTATATTTGGAGCATTTATATGAAGATAGTGCTGGCCACACACTACTCCTCTCCATACTGGTAGATGTACTAAGGTCTGCCTAACCCTATCTAGTTTGTTTGCCAGAACATCGAAAATCGTTATCCAGTTGCATAAGTCTAATAATGGTTTGGCGTTTGCTACACAGTTCATTTATACTGATTCCTAGCTTATGAAATTTAGGATAGTTGTAAAAAACATATTGAAATCTGAATAAGTTTTCTGGCATATGAATCAGACATGCCCACCTGCGCCTCAAGAAATGAACGCCATGTTTGATGCGTTTTTGCTCTTTCAAACATGGCTTTAGCTGTCTCAAGCCAGCGCCCAACAATCAACGCGTGATGAATTGTTTTGCTTTTATTTTGTTTTATCAACATAGCGCCGCTTTTTAAAAAGGAAGCATCTCATCAACAGTTAAAACACTTATTATAATTGGCCTCATCTTGTTCGGTAATGTCATTTTCATTTCCTTGAACCAACAAACCTTGAAGATAGTCGTTCATTTCCAAAGCAGTCGGTTCACTTTTTCTTTTTTCTCCACCCTCTAGGAAAGCAATACTTCTTTTCGGTTTCGGCGGTAACGAACATGCTTCACCTGATTCTTTTTTTGACAAATACTCTAACATGCAGTTAAAGTAAACCTTGTGATCTTGAATAGCACAATTCTGTTCCTCAGTAAACCGGCTCGCCATTTTAGAATAACACACACAAGCCCAATACACAGCGCAATAAAAAACGTCCTACCAGTCCGGCAGTCAGTAGAAGAATGATGAAACCGGTGTTAGAAACTGATCATGTGAGCGCTTTAACAGCGCCCTCAGGCGGCAAAGAAAAAGCTGATGTAATATATTGCAATGCGCAAGCCCAGCGTGAGGGAGTGGGTGAGGGGAGGAGCGGGGCAGCAGTATTGATTTTTTGGCCTCTCAGTTTGTCGGCAGGTGTGAGGCGCGCGCGCGCGCGTGTATGAGTGTCTGTCTGTGCCCATGTGGTGTGTGTGTGTGTGTGTGTGTGTGTGTGTGTGTGTGTGTGTGTGGTGTGCATACACTCTCTCTCTCTCTCTCCTTCTCTGTCTGTCTGTTCTGAGGGCAACTTAACCTTAACTTGTCAGGGTTTCTCTCTCTCCCCACGCTGTAATTAACATACCGCAAAGTAATCAGATAGCCTGGTGCACCCACGGTGTATATGGGCGCGTTCAGCCACAACTGCTTTTCCCTGCGTTACTCTATGGGGCGTGTTCAGTCCTGGCTACTCTATGAAAACTTTAGTAAATTAGTATTGAAAACGGATAACCGTACACAGTATGTTTGTTTGTAGATAATCGTTATTTTTGGTTATTGAAGTCTTGCTTGTTAGAGAACGTATAAATGCCAATCCTGGGGCACTTTCGCCCGAAAACTTGGTGGAGGAGCAAGTGGCCCAGAACAGACATTTATCTGTTCTCTCAGTGTGTGTGTGTGTGTGTGTGTGTGTGTGTGTGTGAAGGGTGCAGTTTCAATCGTACAGAACAATGAATAATATCAACTAAAGCCTTCACGCAGGCGTTCATGCACGCATTACGTACGCATCTCCCCCAACTCCGTCTTCCACTTCCCCTTGCACTGTCCCCTTCCTCCCCACACGCTTTCAACAATGTTTCTGACGGTTAACTAGATGTCCCTCTCTCTCTCTCTCTCCTCTCTCTCTCTCACAGGATTGTCGTAGTCAGGTCCAGTTACGCCGTTCCGGTCGTTTTCAATGATCTGGGTCTCTTGCGAACCCACACCAGGCTCTTTGCTGATGACAGCTGATGACAGTCAATGATGCAAAGAGGTCTGTGACAGCACTGTCGACAAAGCCATGGGCTGGAAGAGGGCAGCTGCAGGTCCTAGAGCAGTGAGAGTATTTGCCAAAGATGCGAAGGGGACTCGTGACAGCACTGTCGACAAAGCCATGAGCTGGAACGGAGATACCTGCTGGTGCTAGGGCGCTGAGAGTATTTATTCCCACGTGGCTGAAAATGAAGTGGCTGAGATAAGCGATGCGAGAGTAGCACCACCGGGGAGGAGATGGGGGTGGGGGGTTG
>JAFLJL010015397.1:20000-25000 GCA_018398815.1 Conus ventricosus
AAACAATGTGGTAACAATGAGGAAACAGTTGCCCAATCAAGTTTTGTATCAACTTCTATAGGGTACCCCCCACCACCACGCACACACACACACACACACACACACACACACACAACACACACACACACACACACACACACACACACACACACACCACACACACACACACACACACCGCACGCACGCGCGCGCGCGCGCACACACACACACATCCCTTTGAACCTTTAAGCAAAAGAATGCATAAGCTGTCTCCTTCTATCTCTCTCAGGAACCAATGGCTATTTTCCTGTTACCAGTCTTAGAGCTAGGCTTGGAACCAGTGAACAAGTATCACTTCCAGTGGACAAGAGGCTGAAAAAAGGTCCTGGTATCAAGAGAGCTCTGCGGCAGACAGTTCAAACAACCTACAGAAGGCGGCAACTAGGTCCAACCTCGCCCCCCCCCCCCCCCCCTGTACACTTTCGTTTCATTATTGTTCCAGACGCGAGGGTATCAGACACGGCGCCGTATTGTCTCTTACACGTGCGCTTTGTGGAGGAAGGCGCCCTCTGGTGTCGATATCCGGTTTTGACAACAGTGATTGCCTCTTTCCTCTCCATCCCGATCCCCCACCCCCACCTCCCCGCTTCTTCCTCCCTTACTCACTTTCTTTACCTCTTGTTTCCTGCATAGTACTGCACTTCGGGCATCTGACTCTCCTGGCACTGCTCTTAGTGTGAGTGGAGGGGTGTTTGTGGAAGCCTCTGTTTCCAGTCTTCCAGTGCCTTGGTAGCTGAGCGTCGTGTTGGCAGTCAGATGATGTCATGCTGTTTATATCCCCGCCAGTCACAGCAGCCTCATTAGAGCTGCAAACAACTTTAAAACAGACCAACGTGCAAACAAAAGAATCAGCATATTGGGACTGATATTGAGTTCACAGTGAAATGTTGCGACTTAAAAAGTCCCATTGACACTACATAGATATACACATATGCACCTACGCACGCATGCACGCACACACGCACACCACACCACACACACACCACAACACACACACACACACACACACACACACACACACACACACACACACACAACACACACACACATTCCTCATTGCAGGAGACTTCAATGCACATTCACCATTTTGGGAGAAGGACTGTCAGTCAATTACAAGCAATCGTTTGTTGAAAATATTGTTGATGCTTCCTTCTATCTCCTTAATGATGGTCGAATAACTCGTATTCCTGATAATCCTAGTCATAGAGCGAGTGCCATTGATCTAACTTTAGTGTCCCCAGATGTGGCACCGATCTGCAGTTGGAATACACTTGATAACAACCTACATAGTGATCATTTACCTATTGTCACTTGTTTTGAAACTAAGAAATCTCAATCAACAGATCTAACCAAGGACAAAGTACCCAAGTATAACTATAGACTTGCAAATTGGGATAAATTTTCAAGTTTACTTTCTACATTTCAAGTTAATGACGCAAACAACAAAGATGTCAATACCTTATATACTTTATTTACAAATACAGTCCTAGATGCTGCAAATGAATCTATCCCGCGGTGCAAGTCAGTAAGATCTCACAAGCATTCTGGTAATATTTGGTGGAACCAAGCTTGTGAAGAAGCAAAGGAGGAAAAAATATCAAAATTTAAAATGTATTTAAGAGATAAGTCTGTCCCAAATCATTTAGAGATGAAAAAAGCAAAAAACAAAGCCAATATGGTTAATACACAAGCAAAAAGGCAATATTGGTCTATTTTTTGCTATAAATGAAGTATCAAATCACAAGGACATGCAAAAAGTCTGGGAAAAATTAAAAACTATGAAGAATGGAATTAACTTGCCACAGTGTCCTATCAAACTGGACAACTCAGAGATACCTACAAATCAAGAAAAAGCTGAAGAATTTGCTGAAATGTTTGCAAATTATAGTAGAAATACGGGACTCTCAGAGAAAGGCAGGACATGCAGAGAAAATCAAGAAAAAAAAGAACACATAAAGAAACAAATAATATAAATGAATCGTATATAAATGCTGATATAACATTGTACGAAGTAAAAGAAATGTATTTCAAGTCTTAAGAAGAAAACATCCGTTGTTTAGACGGAATCTTAAATGAAATGTTGGGACACCTGCCAAATAATGTTATAGAATTTCTTCATTTTTTTTCCACAGAAATGCTGGTCTGATGGTAATATCCCTCTCGTCTGGAAGCACTCAATTATCTTTCCAATACACAAACAAGGAAAGCCCAGAGCAGAAAAAAAAAACAGCTATCGTCCAATCGCCTTAACATCCCACACATGCAAACTAATGGAAAAGATTGTTTTAAACAGACTAGATCATTACTGCGAAAAATACAAAGTAATACCTGTCAACCAAGCTGGCTTTCGAAAAGACAGATTTACAACTGAACATCTCGTTAAATTAACAACTCAAGTAAAGCAGCAGTTCGCAAGGCGAAAAAATATACTAGCAACATTTTTTGATGTCCGAAAAGCATACGATCAAGTTTGGCACACTCGCCTTCTCTATAAACTTAAACACATAGGCATAACAGGTAATACGTACAATTACATTGCCAGCTTTCTATCTAATAGGTTTATACAGGTAAAGCTTGGAAATTCATATTCAAACCCCAGACAGCTAAGTATGGGTCTGCCTCAGGGATCGGTTATTTCTCCAGTTTTGTTTAGCATCTTTTTAGCTGCTCTTCCGAAAGATCTGTCCAAAGAAACCACTTTAGCTCAAGTCGCTGATGATATTTGTTTGTGGATGAAGGTGACAGTGAAACGTAAAACACCAGTCAGGGCTTTGAACTATATAAAGAAAGTGTATCAACGTGAACTTGATAAAATCAACAACTTTATGATAGAAAATGGACTAACCTTATCATTGGAAAAAACAAAATCATGCTGTTTAATTCAGGCTATGACCCAAATAAATTACCTGAATTCACTATTAATGGTGCAATAATAAAATATACACAAATTGTCAAATTTCTCGGCGTCTACCTCACTTCAAAACTTTCGTGGAATTACCACATCGACTGCATAACAAACAAAGCTAGAAAAAGTCTGAACTTTTTGAAGGTAATAAGCAGACAGCACTGGGACAGGACACAAAGGCACTAATATCTCTCGCTACCTCCCTTGTACGGTCACGGCTGACGTATGCCCAGGAGGTTTTTTTTCAGCGCTCCTGCGCACTTGTTAAAGAAACTGCAGAGCATAGATTCCAAAGCTTACAAACTTGCTCTGGTGTACCAATACACGCGTCAATTTTAGGAACTTACAGAGAAGCAGGTGTTCTACCCCTCGATGAACAAAGAAAAGCCTCAGCTGCGAAATTTATCCTTAAAACTTCTGCTTACGAAACATTTTCACAAAAAGAAACAAATCTTAATTCAGAAACCGATTTTGCAAAAAGAGCTAGAACAATACAGTCATTGAAGTCCATTAATACATATGCCTCCGATATTATTTGTAATACAGAGCTGAACGGGAAAAATGCTGCAGTTAAACCTACTTTTTCTCCACTTCCAGAATGGGAACAAAATCAACCAATATTTGACATTGATCACACAGATTTATCAAAAAAACATTCCCCTAACCTATTAAAATGTTTAGTTAATTCTCACTTGAAAAGTAAGTATGCAGACTATCTAAAGATATACACCGATGGATCAGTTCTTGAGGATGGAAATACTGGTGCAGCTTTTGTAATACCTTTATTAAAAACAGAAAAACGATACTACATTGGTAAACATTATTCCATTTTTACTGCTGAACTTGTAGCCATACTTATGGCATTAAATTACATTGTAGATCTTTCGACGGATACATGCAAAATCTTATTCTGTGTGGATTCAAAGTCTGTTTTACAAGCCATTAAGTCCCGAGGCATAAGAAATCGACTGGAAATGACTATTGAAATAAAACATATCATTCATGAGTTGTCTATAAAGGGTACCAGTATTACCTTTTGCTGGATTCCTTCACACTCCGGAATCACCCACAACGAGTGGGCAGATCATGCGGCTAAAAAGCAGCGAAAAATTTAGAAGGTTCACAGCATCTCGACATTCAACCAGATCTGCATGAATTTAACCAGCGCATAGAAAAAGTGTCTCAAAATCATATTGCTGAACTGCACAAAAAACAAACAAATAGTCAGTATTACCAGCACTGTGTACAAGTAAAGAATGCAGCGAATCCGAAATCTTTTTAAAACAATTTATCTGTAATGCATTCCAGACAAACACACACGCGCGTTTTTCTTGTCTGCCATTTTAACATGTTGTTGTTCTGGTGGTATCAGTGAAGAGTAAGATACATACCACCAACCAACAATTCTCCTGGGATAGGTAGCCCGACCTGCCAGCTTACATTTTTGGTGGATCGACTGGTCTGGCTACTGATCCCGAGATTAGTTTTAGAAAAAATAACTGTTGGTCACACTGATAAAACTATTCTATAGAAACTGCAGCTTCGTGAGATTATCTCTTTTCAAGTTCAGAAAACGCAATTTTCACGAAGCTGGAAAAAAACATATCTATCTGATTAAAAACATTGAAAACGGATTGACATGTGTCGTACCAAATGTCTCTAACCAAACCTTCAAGATCTATCATAACTTGGGCAACTGAGACTACATGAAAGTAGCAAATCATACCGATTTGCGGTTTTCAGAATAGCTAGTGAATTATATCATCACATCATAATTTTGCTGCCATGGCCCAAACCAGTCTAATCACACAGCATTCATAAGAGAATCCAAAACGAATGTAAGAAGGACTGTGTAACAACTTAAAGCTTCAGCCAGTGACATCTGATGAACATTCCCAGACTAAAACCTTCAACGCTCACGTCTGCTCTCTTTCTCCGCAGTTCGCGATTATTACAGCAAACATGTTGATGCTTTCGAATGCATTTGAGCTGCCAGACCATACTCACTGATTAAGATGAAATTGACCGCTGATATTTGTCCTTCAGTTATATCAAA